>SJYX01006496.1:175523-237507 GCA_006410675.1 Oreotragus oreotragus
CCCACCCCAACCCCACACACACGTCAATAAAATTAATGAATTTTTAAAAAAGCACTTGCAGGAAGGATGGTGCATTCTATTCATAATCCAATCATCTCCATACCTACACTCACTTCATGTACCTAGGAATTTCCTCAGCTACTTGGGAGAATTGAGGCAACTAGATTCCTCAAACATGTGTGAATGGTTTAGAGCTAGAGAAATACTGTCCTGTTGACATTAATGAGATTCTGTTGGTCTTGGGAAATGTAGATCAGTGCAAATTAAGAAAATAAACTTTAAAATGTTTTTGAGCTTTTTGTTATTGTTGCAAAATATGCAAAGAAAGACAAATAACACCCTTACCTGGCCTCAGAGGGAAATCTTGGCTCTTCAAAGATCTCATCTGATATACTATTCTTCTCCACGACTTTAGCATCTGGAATTTTGACTAAAATTGGGTCATACAGACATTATATTAAACCTCAGCCACGAATAAGCAGATCTTTAAAAGTTCATTATAAAGAAATATGGTTAGTAAAGATCTCAGTGGAAGAATTACAGCCATCTAATAGACCACTGAACAGCTTTTAATCTGAAAACACACGTTGACTAAATCCATCAATGTCATGCTCATCTTTTTACTAGATCAAACTATCTAAAAATAATCATGCTACATAGCATCAATTAAATACCACACTCTGCAGAAGCTACATAAAATAATATTACTTTGAATGGTCCTAACCATTGAGTTAGGATGTTGAGTTTTCCCAGTATTCAAGTAATCTCCTAAATTCTCTCCACTGTGTGACTTTTCATCATGGGCGATTTAGAGAGACTTGGGCTCCAGTGGATTATCATTAGCAAGGCATTGTCTCCTGAGTACTTTACTTAAGTAAGAGTTACTGTGATCAAATGCCAGACTGGGGGTTTATCTTCTGCTAGGATACAGAAGTGAGAAGACAAGAATTCCACCCTGCGTATCACGTGTTCTGGAGCTCCCGGAGCAATCCAGAGGCTTACAAGTACCTTATTTTAGTGCTTCCAGGACATTTTGGGGGCTTCTCAGGTGGCTCAGTGATAAAAGAATCTACCTACCAATGCAGGAGGCGAAGATGCCGACTGGATCCCTGGGTTAGGAAGATCTCCTGGAGAAGAAAATGGCAACCCACTCCAGTATTTTTGCCTGGAAAATCCCATGGATAGAGAAGTCTGGTGGGCTATTGTCCACGGGGTCGCAAAGAGTCAGACACAACTGAGTGACTGAGCATGAGCATTCAGGGTATTTTGGAAGAAAATTTCCAGTCAAGACCTCAGTGCCACTATTTCAAAACTGAACTACAAATTTATGATAGTGTGGCAAAAGATTCATCGAAATGTCAGCTTCTTAGGCTGTTCAATTTCCTGTTTAATGGGAACAAAACCTGTCTTTGTCAACAAGGAGGCTTATGTAATAATGGAAACTAAAAATCCAGAGCAGACAGGTCTAAAGCAATAGAAAAATTCCACTTAAACTTGATCCTCAGCAGTTTCCATCTTCAGGGTGAATGGAGGAAAAAATAGCTGTCAACATTGAGCTCCCTCACCACCCCCAGGACATGCGGCTTTGCAAAGTTTCTTGTGAGCCAAGTCAGTACAGATTGATTCCTGATAGTCATGTGCAAGCCTATCAGTTTTCCCTCTGAGGCTAGGGTGCCAGAAGCTTATATGTTCAATCATAACAGCCCAAATTGGATGTTATGACTGACTTCCTTTGGAGCTATGTCTCATTCAGTCTGAGGCCATGATATTTGTTGAAAAGTCCTCCATCCTGTATTCCTAGGGGTGTGTATGTGTGTATTAGTTATCTATCCCTGTATAACAAATAACTAAACTTAACAGATTAAAACAATAGACAGTATCTCATAGCTTCTAAGCATCAGGAATTTGAGTGTAGCCTATTTTGGCTCAAGATCTCTCATAAGACCGGGATAATTTGTTAGTCATTGTTAAAATCATCCTAAGTAAGGCTCAATTAAGGGGAGATTTGCTTCTAAACTCAAGGTGGTTGGCAGGGGTTGAGTTCTTGCTGCTCTTGAGAGAGCCATCAATTTCTTGCCAAGTAGTCCTCTTCATAGGGCAGTTCACAATATGGCAGGGTAAGTGGGATGGAAGCAACATAATCTCATAATTGACATCCTATTACTTTTACTTAATTCTATCCATTAGAAGTGAGTCCAAGAACTTCCCCTGTGGTCCAGAGGGTAAGAATCCACCTTGCAATGTAGGGACGCAGGTTCAATCCCTGATTGGGGAACTAAGATCCCACAAGTGGAAGGGCAGCTAAGCATGGGGGTAATCAGCAAGATCTTAGAGCTGGGCAGGGATGACAGACCAAGTCACTTTTCATATTTGTAGTGAACTATTTGCTCAGTACCTTAAATTTATTGGGCCTCAACCAATGAGAGAATTTTAACTAATTTGGCCTAAGTCCTTGTCAGCACAACAGCAGACTGAGTAGTTCCCTGTTGCCCTTCAGATGCTCAGCTGGCTCCTTGTGTCTGACTGAACTTGGGTTTGAGAGATAGCGCTACTCCAAGTCAGTTTTTCTCAACCAGGGTGATTTAACAAGGCTGGAGACATTTTTGGTTGTCGCAACTGCAGCGGCAGATGGCTACTGTCATCTCATGGGTAGGGGTCAGGAATGCTGCTAAGCTTTTTACAATGTGCAGGACTGCCACCTCCTAACAACCCCAACAAAGAATTATCTTACCTAAAATGTCTGTGGTGCTGAGCTTGAGAAATCCTTCTCTAAACCATCTATGGGTAACTTAGCAAATTACACTGAAAGACCACGTTAGCTTGTTCCTGGTTAAATAATACTACAAGAAGGTTCAAGCTTGAAGATGTCAAAATGTGCTCACTTGGAAGAGGGTCTGTCTTTGTCTTGCCTCCTATGGTGGACCCTAAAACTTAAAAAGTAACACAGCAGAGAGTGGATTCTTAATGTTTCTTTTAAAACTGTTTAAAAGGATTATTTAGGCACGTATTTACATCCTCTGTTCTTTCCTAATAGAAAGATTTCCATTCCTGGGTGATCTGAAATGCTGAGTAAGGAAAGAAAATTATTGTTGATAGCTGATGGGATCTGGTGCCACATCCTGCTTACAGATTCAAATAGACACCAAGATCCTGATTTTAAAGACTAAGGGCCTTTTCCCCTAGCTGAAATATGGGGCAATTAGTATTTTAATCTATGACACAAGGATTTGAATGGAAAAACCAGGACTAAAAACATAATCCTCTTCTTTGTACTAGTAAAAAATGTAGTTGTTGTATGATCAGATGATGTTCAGCTTCTCTGCTTCCTTCCCTTCCCAGGGATGTGTTTTAAGCCCCATATAGGATGGCCATGAATAGAGACGTGCTCTTTCATTTGCTTACTCACTGACTGAATAAATGTTTGCCTATTTCCCATAGTGCCTAGCACACAGTGAGTATTCAATACCCTTTACATCGTGCTTTGTTATCAGGGATTCTTCAGTTACTAATAGCATGTTCTCCCACTCCCTCTTGCAGGCTGGAGGGTTAACAGCTCTTTTCCAAGGTTCCAGGGCTTCCTTGCACAGTGGTGGCCAGTTGTATCAAGCATCAGAGTGTACATGAGTGAACCAACGGGTCTAGAATCCAGCTAAAGGCCTCCTCCCCAAACTGTGTGCTTGACCCAGAGCTGTGTTCACCAAAGACACTGCCCATTAGCCAAGCCATACTCCCCATGGAGCCACATTCCTCCAAGAGGAATGCCCTTGACTTCAACAGAATTGAGTGGCCATCATGACACTCCTACCTAAGTTTCCCTCAGGATGTCTGACAGAGACTTGTCCACCTGCATGCAGATGTCCATGAGCCCCTTGAGCTCGAGCCTTATTGCAGGTTTCCATTATCTACACCTACAGTCTGGATTCACAGGCAGTATAATTTTCAGCTTAGCAGGGTCTTATTAAATCCTACTACCGGACCATAAAAATATAGCAGGTGCTTATTAGGCCCTGACGTATACTGAAATACAAATTACATGGACACTGCTAAGAGCATGCACCTGTGTTTTTGACTTGGAGTCCACGTTGCCTTTGGTTTTACTGCATGTTAATCATTTAGAAAATAGAGTTGACTCGTTGTGATTCCCCTCCTGCAGTTAATTGCTACCTAAGATCACAAGAAGGTGAGTGAGAAGAAACTACCCTGAATCAAAAGGTCAGGTCTGGGAATTCCCTGGTGGTCCAGTGGTTAAGACTCTGTACTTCCATCACAAGGGGGTACAGATTCGATCCCTGGTTAGGGGAACTAAGATCCCACATGCCAGGCTGAGCAGCTTAAAAAAAAAAAAAGTGATGTCATTCATATTAACCTAGATCTAAGAAAGGCACTTGAGGACATTATTGAGCCAACTATTTATTATATTTGACTCCTTAGGAAAACTAAGAAGGATTTTCCTTCTTAGTGAATGATACCACCAACCACCGCAGTCCTCAAGCTGGAAGCCTGGATGTCATCCTTGCCCCTCATTTGTCTCTCCCCAGCAGACTTGAAGAGTGACCAAATTCTGTCAACCCCACCTCTTTACCAACTCTTTTACCAACTTTGCCTCTTCACCTCAAGACCTCACTGCCTTTGTCTAGTGGTCACCCTCTGTTGGCTGGTCTTTTACAGTGAAGTGTAGCCCTGCTTCCAATCCCTTCTCTGGGCAGCTGCCCCAGAGACTGTGAAACTGTAAATCTGATCATGCTGTTCCCCAGCCCATGCTGTTCCTTTCCTCTGATGTTCTTTTCTTCACACGTGTGCTTCTGATGAACATCTAGCTCTTCAGCTTTACGAATCATCTCATGTGAGGGTTTTTCTTGCAAACATCTTCTGCTATCACTTTTCTAAGAGTAGCCACTCTAACCTTTGCCCCATGCTGTATCCTGAATACACTTCTTCAGCCCACCTGTGTCCTCCACACTGGAAACTTTTTCAAGGCCAGGATGCCTTCAGCCTATAATGTCCTAATGACCACTGGGCAGAGCAGTTGCTTATTAAATGCCTGTGGTTTACAAGAATGTCTAAGAGTAGCCACTCTAACCTTTGCCCCATGCTGTATCCTGAATACACTTCTTCAGCCCACCTGTGTCCTCCACACTGGAAACTTTTTCAAGGCCAGGATGCCTTCAGCCTATAATGTCCTAATGACCACTGGGCAGAGCAGTTGCTTATTAAATGCCTGTGGTTTACAAGAATGCTGTTTTGTACTTTGCTGTTCCCAGAGCACTTTGAAAACATTGCCTCACCTAAAACATTTTTTTTTTTTCCTAAGACTTGCATCCTGGCTTTTGAGAAAGTCCCTCAATATCTCTGAACCTAATGCCCTTATGTATCAGGATATAGTCATACTTATTTGTGAATTAAAGTCCATGTTCTACTTTCTGTCTTGAAGCTATCTCTAAAAAAGTGAGAGAAAAATGACTCGTTCCATTGTGTTGTGGGTAACTGCACAATTACAAGTGCAAGTGCTTGTGACAAAACTGAAAACTTTATATCTCCATTCAGTTCAGTTCAGTCCAGTTCAGTCGCTCAGTCATGTCCGATTCTTTGCGACCCCATAAATCGCAGCTCGCCAGGCCTCCCTGTCCATCACCAAGTCCCAGAGTTCACTCAAACTCATGTCCATCGAGTCCGTGATGCCATCCAGCCATCTCATCCTCTGTCGTCCCCTTCTCCTCCTGCCCCCAATCCCTCCCAGCATAAGGGTCTTTTCCAATGAGTCAACTCTTCGCATGAGGTGGCCAAAGTACTGGAGTTTCAGCTTTAGGATCAGTCCTTCCAAAGAAATCCCAGGGCTGATCTCCTTCAGAATGGACTGGTTGGATCTCCTTGCATTAACCAAATTCAAATTTCAGTTTCCACTTTTCCAATCACTCAGATTCAGATGTTGACTGTGTAGAATACATATCATTGTACTTTTTGGAATGAATTTGTGTACTAAATTATACAGTTTAATAAAGCCAAAGGACCAGTGAATTTTTTGTCACTGTATTAGTCTTTCACACAGATAAAGCCATCTATAATGTGATTATTATAACCACTGTCCCCACGGTGCTGCATTTATCTTTAGTGAGTCTCCTTCTTGCTGAAGCCAGGAGATAATTTGATTAGAACATTGATAAAATGCTTATTGTGTGTTTTCCACAGCAACTATAGTAATTTGTGTTATCCAAGTTATATAAGGTTTGATTCTCTCTGAAAGAGTTTGTGAATATCTAACCCATGTATTATATTGGGACTAAAATACTAGTCCAAATTACTGAAAGAGAAGACTAGAAACTAGGAGGATAGAAAGGCAAGATCACTTTCAGTTGAGAGATCAATCCATCCTTGTATTATGGAGGAAAAGTAGACTTTCCTTTAAGGCCAAGTAATGAATAACACCCGTCAACTTTCCGTGTTAAGCACCTTAAAATATTTCATTTGATCCTTTAGAGAGCCCCATGAGGTTAGCACTTATAATCATATTTTATAAAGGAAGAAACTTAAGCACACACACACAAAGCAGAGTCAAAGGAGTAGCAGCAAAAAAATTTAATTCAGAGAACTGCTATCTGCTTCCACACAGTCAGCCCGCTCTGTAAATGAGGCAGTGTCTGATGAGAGCATTTATCAGGTCTTACCTGGACAGATGAATGATTTGCCAAATCTGCTCCAGCTCTGCTCTGGTTTAAGTCGCCTAATCCCTGTTCTATGAACATGGCTGGGAGAATTGATGTGATAGTCTGGATTAGCTCTCCCTCTGAAGTTAGACATTCCCAGGCTGCTTACACAAGATGGATTTGAGTTTGGAGAAAGGTGTAGTATGCGTTTGGGTTGGGGAGGAGGCGGGTAGCGGGTGGGAAAGGAGACAGTTTGGGAAGCCCTGCATCCTCACTATTCTTCTTAGAGGTTCTTCTCATTTTGAAAGCTGACTTAGCATTTCTTTGTGTCCTTAGTCACTCAGTCTTGTCCGACTCTTTGTGACCTCATGGACTGTAGGCCAACAGGCTCCTTTGTGTGTGGGGTTCTCCAGGCAAGAATGCTGGAGTGGGTTACCATTCCCTTCTCTAGGGGATCTTTCCAACCTAGGGATCGAACCTAAGTCTCCCATGTCTTCTGCATTACAGGCAGATTCTTTACTGAGCCACCAAGGAAGCCTACCATTTCTTTAGTCAGTAAAAAATAGTTCTCTGAGGATCCATGGACTCTGCTGGAAGCAAAGTGCCACCTCTGACTGACTGTCCTTGAATGCAGAACCTCATGGCCTTTTGAAAGACATAGCAACCAAGATCTGGTGAAGGAAGCAGGGCTCAGACTGCAAATCTCTTGCTTCATAGTCACTGGTGAGCACTTTTTCCAGGCACCCAGAAGAGTATAGGTTCCCAAGCCTCTCTTCATGGGACTTGAAATCCACTGGAAAATTCCACCACCTACAGAGGCAAAAATGAATTTTAGAAAACTAGTAATTCAAAGCAAAACAAAACAACCCATCTCCCCAAGGGTATTTGAATTTAGCTTCTGATGAAAATAAGGCCATTTCAGTGACATCATACAGCCATGTTTATCTTTTCCTACCATCCCTGACTGGAGCCAGCTCAGTGTTTGTCCCTGGCCAAAACTAACAGCTGGACATCTTTTGCTGCATTGAGAAGCCGTGCTTTTATTTAGTGCTGAGAAATCTCTCTAAGGAATGTTTCACAGAACTGTGCTCAGTGTCTACCTCTTCTCTAGGGAAACAAGTCCAGGATGATGTTACAGGTAATCAGTTATCACAGAGTCAAAGTTCGTATCATTAAATCAGGGTATTGTTTCTATGGCTATTTCACTTAGTATGTGCTTAAAAGGACTCCAGATAAAGCATTGTGACCAATTCCTCTTTCACTTCTCTCTCTGAAAAAAAAAAAGCTAAATATTATAATCCACATGCTTGAATCTATTATCTTCTACACAAGGCTATTATTAATGTAACTTTTATTGAGCCCCTACTGTATTTAAGGCTCAATTTTGGATGTCAGGCTAAATGGAAAGATGAGAAAGACAATCTTTCTCCTCTCTAGAAGATATTGGGACGATATCACCACATATAAAATATCTGAACAAACCTTGTGATAATCATCACTAGTTGAAAAAACCTCTAGGAGTCAGAGGAACAATCTGAGAGGAGAGATTTGAACTGGACTTGAAAATGTATAGGACTTAAAAATGTATAGGTCTTAAGAGGGACAGGATATATGTATACCTACTGCTGATCCAGGTTTCCTGGCGGCTCAGTGGTAAAAGAATCTGCCTGCCATGCAGGAGATGTGGGTTCCATCATCCGTGGGAAGATGCCCTGGAGAAGGACATGGGGACCCACTCCAGTATTCTTGCCTGGGAAATCCCATGGACAGAGGAGATTGGTGGGCTACAGTCCATGGGGCTGCAAAAGAACTGGACCTGATTTAGCAATTAAACAACAACAACAACAGCTGATTCACGTTGTCCCATAGCAGAAACTAACACAACATTGTAAAGCAATTATACTCCAATTAAAAAAATTTTTTTTAATATGCAGGACCTTCCTGAGTAGCTTCAGCAGAGTCATACATGATTGATTACACTGTACAACACTTGGGGAAACAGCCACATTCACCATAGCTATTCATTATCAATGAATGTTGTGGCCTGTAAGTTTTAGCTGCCACTGAATGGGGCCAGCGCAGACACACTGAACATATTAACAGAGACCAGAAAATGTCTCACCTGTACCAGCTCTCCTATTGCACAGAGTGGAGTTAACCAGAGATCCCAAAAAGGCTCGCATGTTCTTGCTCTAGTCTCTACAAAGGTTGAGTGCAGCTCAGAGTGGAGAAGGAAATGGCAGCCCACTCCAGTATTCTTGTCTAGAGAATCCCGTGGACAGAGGAGCCTGGTGGGCTGCTGTCCATGGGGTCGTACAGAGTCAGACACGACTGAAGCGACTTAGCGTGCATTAATGCATTGGAGAAGGAATGGCAACCCACTCCAGTATTGTTGCCCGGAGAATCCCAGGGACAGAGGAGCCTGGTGGGTTGCCATCTATGGGGTTGCACAGGGTCGGACATGACTGAAGTGACTTAGCAGCAGCAGCAGCAGCAGAATAGTCTTGGGAAGATGCTGGTCACTGATCCAGCGGGCACCTGATCCCTGGAGCACATTCGTCTTGTAGGGTCCTGCATTTAAACAGACAAAACCCCCCTTTCTCTTTCTACCTCCTGGGCTATGTTTCTTGTAGCTCAGCTTCCCAGAGATGTGCAGAGGCCAGAGTAGTGGATCCAGCCAAAACATGTCCTTGGCAGAGATGCCAAGATAGAGTCTAGCAGATAACTGGCTTCCTCTGAAGGAATCCAGAGGGTTATGAATACAGCAAGCTGTTGGCACCAGTGGGGGATGGAAACTGGGTCTTGCAAACTGAATCCCAGCTTGTCTGTGTATCTTGGTGGCCTGGAGGCAGTCAAACCTGGCACCTGTGGAGGGTGAACAAGAGCTGGGCGCAGGATGCCATGGGTGCTCCCTTTCGGTGGTGTGGCCTTTCCCAGGAGCCCAGCCAAACCACAGAGAAGGGGGCTGAGAAACACAGGGAGCTGAGCTGTGTGCTCTGACCACCAGAAGGGCTGCTTCAGGCTAAGGAGGGATAAGGAAATTTGTCCTGGTTTCTTTAAAAAGAAAATACACAAGTTCTTTCTGTTTAGCCAAGCCTCAGGCAGATAAGAAGTATCCCTTCCAAATTCAGGGTGGTGTCTTTCTGACTGAGCAATCACTTGGTTTCCTAGCTAAAGAAGCTATAAACTTCAGGCCCGGTGAACTTGAATCTGAGGAAATTTTGGAAATTTCAAAGTTTAATGCATGCCCCATGTGTGTCCTTTGCCCTAGATAAGTAAAATCCTGCCTCTAGTTACAAACTGAAGGGCCGGGAAGCTTGCATTTTGTATACCAAGCAGGGGTGGTGGCTTTCAGAAGACGTAAATGAAATTCAAGACATTCACTCACTTCCCCAAACATATTTAGATCCTGAAGCTGAGGCCGTGTGATACTTCAGATACTAAATAGTTCAGTGACTTCAGTGGTCACTGAACGCCTACCTCAGCTAGTTGCGTGATAAATTGTTGCCAGACCCTTTATATCTCTGAGCTTCCATTTCTGCATTTTCTAAAGGGTAAAGCGGACTGATTGAATGCAGTTGGAACTGAGAGTTCATCCAGTTTTGTCTGGGTTGAACACAAGACCCCCGCGAGAGCTCCAGGAGCAAGCGACAGCATCTGCTTTTATTCTGCTGAAGTTTAGTGGTTGAGAACCTAGGCTCTGATGCAAGACCTTCCTGTTCGAAACCAAACTCTGACACTCATTTGCTGTATGACTTGGCAAGTTACTTCATATCTTTATGCCTCAATTTTCCCATCTAAAAAGGAATATAATAATAAGATATTCCTCACAGGTATTATAATCACATTAAGCACTTAGAATCTCACCTGCATGGTAGAAAGATTCAACAAATGTTGGCATAGTATACATTTTACATTTTAAAGGTGATCCTTTGGAAGACCTGCCAGCTTAATAGCTGACAGCTTCCCTGGGGCTTGAACATAAATTTTCTACATGTCTTGGGATAGTAAACTACATTCTTTTAGAGTAAAAAAATATTTACCAAGTCTTTACTTGGTACAAAGGTGCAGAGAAAAGGTAAATACTTTGCCTTCATGCAGCCATTAATGGGAGATAGGCATTTTATTGTTGGTTTACTTGTCAGTAATCATACAAAGTACTATGAACAAAGGAAGAAGTTGTTAGTCTTTGGAATCCTTTTCACTTTGCTTTCATGCAGAATCTCATTTTGATCCTGACAACAGTACTGTGCAAAGCAGGCAATGTTTAGGAGAGTGGTTTTCAATACTCAGTGGGTTGAGGCAATCTTTGGAGGTCCTTAGAAGCCAAGGGAGGTGAAATGAAAGTAAGGGTCTCCCTGCCCTTCCTCCAAGTACACATGTACACATTTCTTCCAATCAGTATATGTTTATTTTAACTATTTGAACTTCCTCAGGAGGTGGTCATTAAATCAGAGTTCTTCTGGGTATAGAGGGTGGTATTCTCAAGCGGCACAGTGGTAAAGAATCCGCCTGCCAATGCAGCAGACACAAGAGATACAGGTTTGATCCCTGGGTCGGGAAAATCCCTTGGGGTAGGAAATGGCAACCCACTCCTGTATTCTTGCCTGGAAAATTCCATGGACAGAGGAACCTGGTGGGCTACAGTCCACTGAGCCGCAAAGAGTGGGACATAACTGAGCACAGCAACAGCAATGGAGGAAGAAATCCAGGCTCTGTCTCCTTCCTTCACATTAGGACTTCTGAGGATGGCCTTGGCATAGAACCCGGCCTCAGGAAGGGGAGGCAGAGCCTCGGGGCTCTTTCTCATGAAGGTATTTGCTTCCCTTTGGGTTTTATTTACTTCTTTTTTTTTAAGATTGAAGCCTGTAAACAATTTAGTTCGCAGTTCCAGAGTATAAAGCCATTTCTGAGCACCTACTTCACTCAGAGCTACACATGTTAAAACCTTCTAACACTGGAATGAGAATCGGGAATCAAACTCCAGGCTGGAATAAAATGCACTGCAATTCTGAAAGATAGATAATATATTTAACCAATTTTACAAATATACTCTGTTTCAGTTCAGTTCAGTTCAGTCGCTCAGTTGTGTCCAACTCTTTGTGACCCCATGAACCACAGCACTCCAGGCCTCCCTGTCCATCACCAACTCCCAGAGTCCACCCAAACCCATGTCTACTGAGTCAGTGAAAAAAAAATGATTGACCTGATTTATAAAATAAGCATTTTTAGAATAATTATTGCTTATCAGTGTATTCATTTCAGTGCACTGGCAATTTACTAATTACATTTAAATTAAAAATTTAATTTAATTCGTAGAAATTAAAAATTTGCTACAAATAGCATCATAAGCTATTCACCTTAAAAAATTTTTCAGTTTTAGAGCAGCCAGAAAATAATTTCATAGTGATGAATTTCTGAATTTTTGTGTCCAGATTATCATTTTCTTCCTTATTGACAGTCATAGTGTTTTTGAGAGTCTCAGAAAACATTTGGGTTGATTTGGGCCATTTGGTGGAGAGTATTCTCCAAGTGGGAAGCAGGGCTTATCATAATCAGAAGGCTTAATTATTATCATTAGCATAATAATGGATAAGACTTTTACATCCATCATCTCAGAAGTCTTGGCGCTAGAGTCTAAAATCAACACTGTGGCCCTGCAGAGGCTCCTTAATTTAAACAAGACACAGAAGCCTTCATGGTGTGAGTAGATGAGATCTCCAGGCATGGGCACAGGGGTCCCTGCTCCTTTCTGAATGTCCACCTGGCCTGAGAGATTCTAACATTTCCAGTCTATCTGTCACTTCCCCGTGGGCCTGGAAGACATGCTGTCCCCCATCCAGCCAGCCCAGCAAAGACAAAACCTAGCCTTTTGTTTTCCCTCTTATTTTTTAATAGACTTCATTTTGAAAATACTGGCATCTGTTCAATGTGAAAAGGGAAAATTTCAGAAAATAAATACAGATGATAAAACAACACAAAAGCTACAAAGTCTCTGAAGCACCTGCTTTGGTTCCCAAGTCTCCGGGTAAAATCAGTGCTCTGGTCTTCTGCCCCCGACATGGAGGAGTGGCACCACATCCCCAGCCCTTTTCCTGGTATTCTCTTTTCTTGTGGTTGCCTTGTTTTAGGTTACTGAAATGACCTCATCACACTGGGCTCAGAAGGTCATCAACTACAACATCTATTTCAGGAATGGAAAATATCCACCATTGATTGATGGGGGCGGCATATGCAGCGGATGCTGTGTGCTCAGCCTGGATCTCCTTTCAGGAAGAGGCACTACTGGGACCGTTAGATGCTGAAGCACTGGGCGAGTGAGTCCTTATGGGAATTACTCTCTACCAATGACAGCCACAAAAACAAGTCCAGAGCTGACTGTGGCTCAGGTCATGAACTCCTTATTGCAAAAGTCAGACTTAAATTGAAGAAAGTAGGGAAAACCACTATACCATTCAGATATGACCTAAATCAAATACCTTGATTATACAGTGGAAGTGACAAATAGATTCAAGGGATTAGATATGCTAGGCAGAGTGTCTACAGAACTATGGACAGAGGTTTGTGACGTTGTACAGGAGGCAGTGATTAAAACCTTCCCCAAGAAAAAGAAATGCAAAAAGGCAAAATGGTTGTCTGACGAGGTCTTAAAAATAGCTGAGAAAAGAAGAGAAGTGAAAGGCAAAGGAGAAAAGGAAAGGTATATCCATTTGAATGCAGAGTTCCAAAGAATAGCAAGGAGACATAAGAAAGCCTTCCTCAGTGATCAATGCAAAGAAATAGAGGAAAACAACAGAATGGGAAAGACTAGCGATCTCTTCAAGAAAATGAGAGATACCATCTTTGCGTGCAAAGATGGGCTCGATAAAGGACAGAAATGGTATGGACCTAACAGAAGCAGACGATATTAAGAAGAGGTGGCAGGAATACACAGAAGAACTACACAAAAAAGATCTTCACGACCCAGATAATCACAATGGTGTGATCACTGACCTGGAGCCAGACATCCTGGAATGTGAAGTCAAGTGGGCCTCAGAAAGCATCACTACGAACAAAGCTAGTGGAGGTGATGGAATTCCAGTGGAGCTGTTTCAAATCCTGAAAGATGATGCTGTGCAAGTGCTGCACTCAACATGCCAGCAAATTTGGAAAACTCAGCAGTGGCCACAGGACTGGAAAAGGTCGGTTTTCATTCCAATCCCAGAAAAGGGCAATGCCAAAAAATGTTCAAACTACCACACAATTGCTTTCATTTCACATGCTAGCAAAGTAATGCTCAAAATTCCCCAAGCTAGGCTTCAACAGTACATGAACCGGGAACTTCCAGATGTACAAGCTGGATTTAGAAAAGGCCAAAAACGAGAAATCACCAACATCTACTGGATCACAGCAAAAGCAAAGAATTCCAGAAGAATATCTATGTCTCCTTCACTGACTACTGTAAAACCTTTGACTGTGTGGCTCACAACAAACTGGAAAATTCTCAAAGAGATGGTAATACCAGACCACCTTACCTGCTTCCCAAGAAGCCTGTATGCAGATCAAGAAGCAATAGTGAGAACTGAACATGGATCAACAGACTGGTTCAAAATTGGAAAAGGAGTACATCAAGGCTCTGTGTTGTCACCTTGCTTATTTAACTTATATGCAGAGTACATCATGCAAAATGCCAGGCTGGATGAAGCACAAGCTGGAATGCAGATGACACCATCCTTACGGCAGAAAGTGAAGAGGAATTAAAGAACCTCTTGATGAAGGTGAAAGAGGAGTGTGGAAAAGCTGGGTTAAAACTCAACATTCAAAAAACGAAGATCATGGCATCTGGTCCCATCACTTCATGGCAAACAAATGAGGAAACAGTGGAAACAGTTGATGACACCATCCTTACGGCAGAAAGTGAAGAGGAATTAAAGAACCTCTTGATGAAGGTGAAAGAGGAGTGTGGAAAAGCTGGGTTAAAACTCAACATTCAAAAAACGAAGATCATGGCATCTGGTCCCATCACTTCATGGCAAACAAATGAGGAAACAGTGGAAACAGTGAAAGACTCTTTGTTTTCTTAGGCTCCAAAATCACTGCAGATGGCAACTGCAACGTTGCTTGTTTTTTGGAAGAAAAGTTATGACAAACCTAGACAGCATATTAAAAAGCAGAGACATTACTTTTCCAAGAAAAGTCCAAATTGTCAAAGCTATGGTTTTTCCAGTAGTCATGTATGGATGTGAGAACTGAACCATAAGGCAAGCTGAGCGCTGAGAATTGATGCTTTTGAACTGTGGTGCTGGAGAAGACTCTTGAGAGTCCCTTGGACAGCAAGGAGATCAAACCAGTCANCAAATTGTCAAAGCTATGGTTTTTCCAGTAGTCATGTATGGATGTGAGAACTGAACCATAAGGCAAGCTGAGCGCTGAGAATTGATGCTTTTGAACTGTGGTGCTGGAGAAGACTCTTGAGAGTCCCTTGGACAGCAAGGAGATCAAACCAGTCAATCCTAAAGGAAATAAAGCCTGAATTTCCATTGAAAGGACTGACGCTGAAGCTGAAGCTGAAGCTCCAATACTTTGGTACCAGATGTGAAAACCCTGCTGCTTCTCCCCTGCCTGTCCTGCTTCCTCATCCCTTATAGATGGGTTTCCAGTAGTTCGCCACAGTAAGCTGCTGCATGCAGGCCATCTGACCTGTGGCAGACGAGGCTGACTTTGTGGGTTTAAGATCACAGCCCCATGCTCAGAAGGGCCTCACACTGGCTTAACTCTCTCCTGTAGTCATCTTGAAACTCAGCAATTTTTGAATATTGGCCCCTACATTTTCATGCACTGGGCCCTGCAAATTATGTATCCTGTCCCAGTGACAGCGTTCAAGGGAAAATCTACCTGGAGCAGTTATGTTGAGATGGAATCTGCAGTGTCCCTGGGCTTCGTGGGAGTGAACTCTATGATGGATGGGCTGTGTCACAGTGAGTCTCTGGAAAGGTAGGGGCTATGTCGGCACTAACTGCTTTCTGCCCCTGATATGCTGAGCAAATGCTAGCCAAGTGAGGGACGTGGCTGAGCATTTCACCTCTCTGACCTCTCAGTTATTTCTCTTCTCTGGTCCAAGGGAAGCCTGGTTTCAGGCTTTCTAAGTCTTCTAGATTTTGATCACAGCTCAGTCTGAGACGTGCTTTTCTTTCCAGCCTTTTTTACTAGCAGGCACACTCACACACAGGCCTGCCCTAGGGTCTACCCATTTCAACTTTACACTTTCACACCAGAACCATGCCTCACCTGTTGAAGAACTGGACACATGACATTTTGATGAGCTCTTCTTAGTGCAGCCATTTTGACTCTAGGACTTTTCAGCTTGGGGAACTGCAATGAATTTCAGTAATTAAACTTTCAGTGAAAAAAGCCCTGAGTAATGTGCGAGACAGAAGCATCAGGTCATCTCTCACTTTCTCTTCTAGGAGCACTTTGACAAAATGACCAAATAAATATGTCCCTTGTTCATATCTCAAGGCCCTACCTTTCCCCATCTCTACTCTGCTTCTCATCCCAAACCTGCCTCCCTTCCCAACCACAAACCTTACTCTTGGGGTTGCATCAAAAATAAAGACACAAAAATTAGAACAACAGCTTAGTACTACTGAGTGAAGTGTCCATCTAAACAGACAACACATTTAATTTTAAACTGCCAAAATAATGTATATATAAATATATAATTTAAAATCATATCATATATAATTTAAAATCATATATAATATATAATTTTAAATTATATATAATATATAATTTAAAATTATATATAATTATATAATTTAAAGTCTAGGACATCCCTGGTGATGTAGCAGATAAGAATCTGCCTGCCAATCCAGGGACCTGGGTTTGATCCCTGGTCCAGGAAGATTCCACCTGCCGCGAGCAAGTAAGCCTATGAACCGTAACTACTGAGTCTGTGCTCTAGAGCCCACAGGCTGCGACAAGTGAGCCCCTCTGCTGCAATTACTGAGCCCCCTTGCTGCAACTACTGAAGTTCACGTGCCTAGAGCCTGTGCTCCGCAACAAGAGAAGCCACCAAAATGAGAAGCCTGTGCACTGCAACAAAGAGTAGCCCCGGATGAGATGGTTGGATGGCATCACCGATTTAATGGACAAGAGTTTGAGTAAACTCCTGGAGTTGGTGATGGACAGGGAGGCCATGGGGTTGCAAAGAGTTGGACACAACTGAGCGAATGAACTGAACTGAGTCATCTTTTTAAAAAAGTAAAACTGTCAAAACAGCCTTGTGGAAACACTGTTCTTTGGCTCTGGTCCCTCTAATTACAGAATTATGTGCGGTTATTGTGTAAAGTGCCTAGCATGGTCCCTGGCCCTCTGGAGGGTCTCCACATTCTACATAAACCTTTTTAGTTTTTTGGCTGCACTGGGTTTTCTGTTTTGTCACTCGGGCTTAGTTGCCCTGCGGCATGTGGGATCTTAGTTCCCCTACCAGGGAAAGAACCCACATTCAAGGCATTGGAAGGCAGATTCTTAACCACTGAACTACCAAGAAAGTCCCTAGATAACTTTTTAAAAATATAAATTTATTTATTTTAATTGGAGGCTAATGAATTTACAATACTGTATTGGTTTTGCCATACTTTGACATGAATCTGCCACAGGTATACATGTGTTCCCCATCCTGAACCCCCCTCCCATCTCCCTCCCCATTCCATCCCTCTGGGTCATCCCAGTGCACCAGCCTCGAGCATCCTGTATCATGCAGCGAACCTGGACTGGCGATTCGTTTCACATATGATAATATACATGTTTCAGTGCCATTCTCTCAAATCTTCCCACCCTCGCCCTCTCTCACAGAGTCCAAAAGACTGTTCTATACATCTGTGTCTCTTTTGCTGTCTCACATACAGGGTTATCGTTACCATCCTTCTAAATTCCATATATATGTGTTAGTATACTGTATTGGTGTTTTTCTTTCTGGCTTACTTCACTCTGTATAATAGGCTCCAGTTTCATCCACCTCATTAGAACTGATTCAACTGTATTCTTTTTAATGGCTGAGTAATAGTCCATTGTGTATATGTACCACAGCTTTCTTATCCATTCATCTGCTGATGGACATCTAGGTTGCTTCCATGTCCTGGCTATTATAAACAGTGCTGCAATGAACATTGGGGTACACGTGTCTCTTTCAATTCTAGTTTCCTTGGTGTTGTATGCCCATAAGTGGGATTGCTGGGTCATATGGCAATTCTATTTCCAGTTTTTAAAGGAATCTCCATGCTCTTCTCCATAGTGGCTGTACTAGTTTGCATTCCCACCAACAGTGTAAGAGGGTTCCCTTTTCTCCACACCTACATAACTTTGTAGCATCTTCTATTCTACAGCTATCTGCCAAGCCAACCCAACTCAGAGGTGAGAGGCCTGTTCTGATTGGTCTGCTGCATTACCTTATCCGGCAGGAAATCCTGGACTGCTCTCCAGTTTCTGCAAGACTTCTTCCAGTTTTCAAACTGCTGGATTGGAGAGACAAACTGATGCAGTTCCCTATTTCACAAACTCTGACAAAACTGGCTTTATGATTCTTACACTTGATGTGATTGTCGATTCATCAGCAAGACAGGCTGTCTTTACAATTTTTGACATTTAGTACCTATTGATATTCTAACTCTACATGAAGCTTTTTTGAAGAATGGCTGCTGGATAGATAGTATGTTGACTTTAATGACTTAAAAATATCCCTGCCAGGGTGTATTTTCAGATAGTCAATGATGCCTTCTTTTTGAAAAAACTGTCATTCCCCCTACCCACCCGGGCCATTGGTATAGGAAGGTTTAAAATAAAAAACCTTGGCATTGGGGTCAGACAGTCTGAGTTTGTGTTATTTTTCTGACGTACCAATAAGTTTTATAAACTTACAGGAGCACTCTTGAAGCCTCAGTTTTCATGTCTAAAGATGGATGTGATTTTACTTCTCATATTTAATGACATATAGGACAGTTGAATAGTAGTATATGAAATCTTTAAAGTGTGGTGAAGAATTTTCCTTTTAGGAAGAAAACTGCATCTGTAAGACTGACTCGGGGTAAAAATGATTGATCGATGACTGGCACTGACAGCTAAAATTTATATGTACTTACTGATGTTCTAGATGAATCACTTCATTTATCTAAATGAATAAGTGTTGCAGAATAGGTATTTTTATTGCCCACCTTTATAGCTCAGAAAAATAGAAGGGTAGNATCTGTAAGACTGACTCGGGGTAAAAATGATTGATCGATGACTGGCACTGACAGCTAAAATTTATATGTACTTACTGATGTTCTAGATGAATCACTTCATTTATCTAAATGAATAAGTGTTGCAGAATAGGTATTTTTATTGCCCACCTTTATAGATCAGAAAAATAGAAGGGTAGAGAGAGTCAGCAACTTGTCTAAGGTCACCCAGAATGGTAGGAGCTAGGTTATGAACCCTGCCTCATCTCTTGACAATCCTTCTCTTTCTTTTTTTTTTTTTTTTAACATTTTGAATATTTAATTGCTCATGCTTTTAAAAAACTTGCGTAGAATACTGGCTTTATTCTTTATGTTGTACAATATATCCTTGTAGTTTATTTTACACATAATAGTTTGTGCCTCTTAATCCCCTACCCCTTTATCGTCCCCTCCCCACTGGTAACCACTAACTTATATATTCTTTATATCTGTGAGTCTGTTTCTTTTTTTTTTTTTTTTTTCTGCTATAATCCCTAGTTTGTTGGATTTCTAAGATTTCACATGATAAGTGACATCATACAATATTTGCCTTTCTCTTCTGACTTATTTCACTTAATATAATACCTACCCTGGTGGCTCAGATGGTAAGGAGTCTGCCTACAGTGCAGGAGACCTGAGTTCTACCCCTGGGTTGGGAAGATCCCCCGGGGAAGGAAATGGCAACTCACTCCAGTATTCTTGCCTGGAGAAATACATGGATGGAGGAGTCTGGAGGGCTATGGTCCATGGGGTTGCAAAGAATTGGACGTGACCGAGCAATTGTCACCTCACTTCACTCATCTCTTGAGGGTCTTAAGTGTGGCCTCCCCCCGCTACCCGGGATCAGCTATCAGAGCAGGAAATCTGCTCTGGAGAAATACATGGATGGAGGAGTCTGGAGGGCTACGGTCCATGGGGTTGCAAAGAATTGGACGTGACCGAGCAATTGTCACCTCACTTCACTCATCTCTTGAGGGTCTTAAGTGTGGCCTCCCCCCGCTACCCGGGATCAGCTATCAGAGCAGGAAATCTGCTCAGACATAAGGTCTGTTCTTCAAATATCTTTTTACCTTTTATTTATTTTTGTAAAACTCATTTTAAACAGTATCTCAATAGAGGGGAATATAATGTGGAGAAAAATCATGTTTACATCTTGAAAAATCTAACTGGAAAGTGAAAATTTTAAAGTCCTGCCATGAGTTTCTCAGGGAAGGCAATGGCACCCCACCCCAGTACTCTTGCCTGGAAAATCCAATGGACGGAGTAGCCTGGTGGGCTGCAAGTCCATGGGGTCGCTAACAGTCGGACAGACTGAGCGACTTCACTTTCACTTTTCTCTTTCATGCATTGGAGAAGGAAATGGCAACCCACTCCAGTATTCTTGCCTGGAGAATCCCAGGGACGGGGGAGCCTGGTGGGCTGCCATCTATGGGGTCACACAGAGTCGGACACGACTGAAGTGACTTAGCAGCAGCAGCAGCAGCAGCAGCAGCCATGAGTTTCCTAACTCGAACCTCTTGAGGGTGCCTGAAAATTTGCTCCCAGGAGTCATGATGGGTTGGCCACCAGAAGCTTTCCTAACTGGGGAGATAAAGCTTTACCGGGAAAGTGGTAGGCGAGCATTTTAAAACTCCAGTTTTTTTCACAGGCCTTATCATCTTAAAAAAAAAAAACAAAACAAAAATGAAACAAACAAACAAAAAACCCCAAAAACATTCAGAAAAACTAACACATTAGAATCTATATATATATTTATATTTTATGTAAAATTTCTGTCCTTAATTTGTGACTTATTGCTGATGTATCATAGGTGCTCAGTAAATACACTTTAAATGAGCAAATGGATGAATGAATTTGGCAAAGCCGATGTCAATACCAGCATTGGCCAAAATAGTAATTTTTAATATTTACTGATGACTTACTATGTGGCAAGTAGCTTAAATATATAGCACACCTCATTCGTTCAAGCTTTCAAGCAACCCTTGGAAATAAGGGCTATTTTTATCTCAATTTTGCAGATGAGAATACAGGAACCGGAGATATTTCACAACTCACACAAAGTAAATTATACACCCAAAATTTAAACTTGGGCCCAATAAACTGAGGCCCATCCTGAGATCCACCAAGACCGCCCCCCACCCCCACCCCCCAAGAAACAAAGTTCATCTGGACCTGATTTAGTTTTGCTTAGTCACTCCCAGAGGAGAAGTAGTCTGCAGGATTTTTTGAGGGGCCTCTCAGAGGTTAATGATGAGGCTGACCAATGAGGTTAGTTATGTAAGGGCAAGATGACGTTGAGCAATGAGTGAGAATGGGCTGGGGGCCAGGCTGAGGACTAAGGGAGTTGTCATTTCCTGCGGCTGAAGGAGGTGGTGCTCCTTTGGCAGGGCTCCGTAGGGAGTCCAATCGGAAATAAGCCTTTAAAAGTGAATGAAATTGGGAATATGGTGATTATAGGCCTCGGTTTTCAGAATCTAAATTCAATATGATGTCCAACAAGTACCCTGGCAGAATGAGCAGAGGTAGAAGAAGCCCAATCTCAAGCATCTCCTTGAATTATAAGGCCCAGCCTTGGGAGAAGAGGGTCACCAATGTCAGTAGAAGTAAGGTCTCTTCTCTTAGGTCCTGGCCCTCTGGGAGGTCCTGGATTGCCCATAACAATCTTGACAAGGTACCTCCCAGCAGGGAACTGTGTGAATGAGCTTTTAAAAAGATTCATAAAGTCTCCTAGTTTCTCCTTGACTGTCATAATGGCAGAAAGGAACTTGTGTTGACAACCCAAGAGAGGGTGTTCCCAAAGCCCTCTGGGATAGTGTGGGGTGGGGATGTGTAATTAAACATAGAAATCTGTCCATTAAAATCAGGTTTATTTTTTTAAAAATCAGGCAAAAATAAAAAGAATTCCAGAGTCCAATGTGTATCCACCACTCTGCTTTTTGTCATGAGATTTATCCAGGAGTTCAACACCACCTTTCTCCTCATCAGTGTCAGAGCAGGGCTGCGCCAGTGAGCCCTGCCACAGGTGAGGCCTGCACAGAGTCCGCTTTGGCTCAGAATTACTGTTATGTCCTGATATATTATTATAAATAATGTTATTATTATATATTGGGATGTCCCCTGTGGCTCCATGGTAAAGAATCTGCCTGCAAGGCAGAAGACATAGGTTCAATCCCTGGGTTGGGAAGATTCCCTAGAGAAGGAAATCGCTATCTACTCCAGTATTCTTGCCTGGAGAATTCCGTGGAGAGAGGAGCTGGTGGACTATAGTCCATGGAATGCAAAAGAGACACAACTGAGCCATTAAACAACATTATATATTATAATATGTTATCTATGAATATTATATATACTATATATGTAATTTTATTATATTTACAAAATATAAAATATTATATATAATATTATATATGTATATATCCCTCAAATCCAGTGGGCATAAAAGAGACCAGAGGCTTTCAGTACTATTTTTTTAAAAGCAGAACTTTTTTTCCTGAATGAAATCAGTAAAAGGGAGTTCTCTTGAAGCACAGGTCAGGGGTCAGGTGAGGTGGGGAGAAGGGAGTAATTAATAGGCAGGACTGGAACTGGTGACATCCCAAGAGGGGCACCTGAAATGACAATGGAGAATGCAAATTATCTGAGGGCAGTCCCATCCTTTGATTTGGACTCCCGCCCTGTATGCTCAGGCCTAGCCCAAGACCTGGCCTGTTCAGTACTTGTTGAATGAAGTGGGGAAGAAGAAAGAAACAGGGGCAGCCACACTGTTCACTGGCAGTAGGGCAGGGGCTTCAGAGTGGGCAGGAAGAATGAGTTAAAGAACGGGAGAAGCCAGAGGGCAGGAAACAAAACCCATTTTCTATCCACTGTTTGTTATTCTTCCTTCTGTTGCTGATAACTGTACTGATGTTCATCAGCTGGTCATCTGTGCAAGTATTTGTCCCTGAGCCTCAAGTTTTTCTTTTCTTCCTTTCTTTCTCTTTTCTTCTCTGATCTTTTTCTTTCCTCTCTCTCTCTCTCTCCCGCCTCCTTCCTTCTCTCTTCCCTTTCTTTCTTTCTTTTGAGAACCAGCTTTCTGGATCCTTCACCATCCCAAAATGCCTCTTGGAATTCCTGCCAGGAGTCCCATGAGAAGAATGTAGGGTGGCTGTTCCAAGTCACCGCACCCTTTGAAATGCTCTGATGAAATCCTCACAAGACCCTGTGAGGCATTTCCCACCCTCTCATGAGGTATTTTTTAAAGTAAACCATCTGTAGCAAGTTTCTGAGAAATAAAGGTGAACTTTTAAAAATTACTGTCTTCAGAAACGAATATTTCATTTGATGGTATCTAACCCACTCCTGGAGAATCCCAGGGATGGGGGAGCCTGGTGGGCTGCCGTCTATGGGGTCACACAGAGTCGGACACGACTGAAGTGACTTAGCAGCAAGATTTATCAATGGGCTTGCAGAATCCTTCAG
This sequence comes from Oreotragus oreotragus, assembly GCA_006410675.1. Classification (NCBI taxonomy): domain Eukaryota; kingdom Metazoa; phylum Chordata; class Mammalia; order Artiodactyla; family Bovidae; genus Oreotragus; species Oreotragus oreotragus. The sequence goes on from SJYX01006496.1 coordinate 198,859, forward strand.
TTATGCGTAAGTCTTTTCCTAGTCTCACTGCCAAAGCTGGAGTGGTGATTTAGCTGAGTAACATCATATGAGGAGTGTTTGGTTGGCATTTTTTCCTCACCCACCAAATCAAATAAAGGATTTTATGCTCCAGGAATGTAGGCATTTTTGTCTGTTTTATTTGCTGTTGTATTCTAGGCATCTAGAACAATGCCTTGTAAATGGTACACACTCAATAACTAGTTTATGAATGTATGAAGCATGCTACTCTGCAGAAGCCTTTGTGAAATTCAGGCCCATGGGCCAAAAGGAATCAGGTATCAACTTCTTTGACTTTCCAAATTTTAAGCCTGTCTTTTTCTCAGCTGTAGATGCATTTACCCATCTATTCCACATTCTTTGACATAAACAGGACACAAAGACCAACTTCTAGATCGAACGCAATACAAAAAACCCCCAAAATCTCAAAACTCAATAGAAATGTTCGTTCCCTGATAGTATAGAATAGAAGGTCCCAGTGTCCAAGTATAAATATGTCTGCTTAATATTCAAATTTTTGCATATTGTCACATAATGGTTGTTGTATTTTTAGTATCCAGTGATTGCTTTTTGCCATAATATATTTTCTCAATTAAAAATTAAATCACAGTTAAACATAATTTGCATTTAATAATTAAGACTACACCAATAGCACTTGAAAAAGAGTAATTAGTATATATGAAAAACATTTGATTTGTAATAATGCTTGACATGTATATAGATCCATGGTGTTGACTAAAATATATAGTCACAACCTGAAAGTAGAGAGTTATTTTATTTGGTGGGAATGTTTTAGGACTCAGAGCCCAGGAGATGGCATTTCAGTAGCTCTGGGAAAATGGCTAAAAGGAGGTAGAAGTGTGAATCAGGCTATACACAAGTTTGCAACAAAGGGAACAGGCAGTCTGAATATCAAAGATTATAGTGAGGTAAGAAAAATCAGATATTAAGTTAAGGAATTTCAGTGTATGGGAAGATGCAAGCCTCTGGGCTCACTGAGTTTATTCCTTTCATATATACCTCAGGTATATGGGGCCAAGTCCTGTTTCCTTGTTCACTTTCAGGAGTGGTAGATATGGCAGATGGCTGATTCTTGCATCAGGCGAGTGTATTCCCCTTGGTTCTGTCTTGTCACAACAAAGATTTGGAGTGATGGACATTAAAGCCCTTGGCGCATCACAGACAGACCGCGTTATAGCTCTCAGGTCTCGAACGGACGTGTTATAGCTCTTAGACAGATCAGTGTTACAGCTTCATGTTACAGCTCTATTTTATTTGGAAAATAGCAGGAAAATCCATCCTTGAGGCATGAGGGCATGCTGACNCCAGCTCCTCAGCAATCACTGTGGGGGTGGCGGCATCTACTGGATCAAAGTTTTGGGAGCCCTCATTCACATTTGGAGGCCAGAAATCGATGATGGCTGTGACATTTCTTGTATATCAATATGGCAGGAGATATTTTCATTTCACAGTGGACTACCCTCTTCCCCTCTCCCATCCCCTCCAAATCTATGGTGGAACTGATATAGATAGATCATATTACATTTACAAATAAGAGCTACTTTTGGTTAGTTTACATAAATTATTTTTAAGGAATTAAGTACTACTAGCAGTACTGGTAGTAATAGATGAACACGCTACAGCTATTCACTATCCTAAGAGTGAAATTTTGGAGGAGTAAACTCCTTGAGATAGGAGGAGAAGGGAAGTAAAACAAATGATAGCCTTTCTCTTTCTCGTTTTCCCCATCATAATTTAGGACACAGGACATGCATCTCAGAGAGCACCCCACCCTCCCAAGTCGTCTATTATTGCCTTGAGCCACCGACAGGTGCCGTCATTTTACTCACTCAAGAGGCTTCCCTTTCAAGAATATATATTGCTTCTCCCTGGAAGTCCTGGGCAAAGGGCCAGGAAAAGAATGTGATTGCTCAGGCAAAGATCAATGGTCTGGCATCTCTTCTCCTTGGGTGACTCCACTTTATTCAAGGAATAAACTGAATTGGCACTAAGCTTGGAAAGCAGCACATCCCCTTTGAATTTACTCCCTGATTTATAAGCCATAACCTCAGGGACAAATAGCTGGAGGGCCTGCCAGTATCTGTGAGCCAGCTGCTCAACTGATGTCACAGTGCTTCTCTGGCATCTGAGAACTTGTGTAAAAAAAGCCCAAACCACACAAAGTATTTAATATTAATGTTATTCCAAAGGTGAAGAAGTGAAAGTATGAAGAGTTGATTCCCCCCAACTTTCTTCAAGTTTTAGAGCCTAATGTGGTGATGGCTCCTGTTAAGAAGGGAAGTCAGGGAATATCCAAGGCAGAACTTGCCACAAAGATAACTGACTTTTTATGTGTACCTGAACAGGGTAGCAGTATTGTCATGTGAGTGTATGTTCCTCGGTTCTTTGTCTCGTCACAACAAAGATTTGGAGCAACGGACATTAAAGCCCTCGGCGCGTCACAGCTCTCGGGTCTTGGACAAACCGTGTTATAGCTCTCAGGCAAATCAGTGTTACAGCTCTATTTTATTTAGAAGATAGCAGGAGAATCCATCCTCANTGTGAGTGTATGTTCCTCGGTTCTTTGTCTCGTCACAACAAAGATTTGGAGCAACGGACATTAAAGCCCTCGGCGCGTCACAGCTCTCGGGTCTTGGACAAACCGTGTTATAGCTCTCAGGCAAATCAGTGTTACAGCTCTATTTTATTTAGAAGATAGCAGGAGAATCCATCCTCAAAGCGTGAGAGCATGCCAACCCAAAGATTTGAAGGGAAGAGAGTGGAGGAGCTCATGGGAGAGGGGGAGAGAGAGAGAAAGCGCACGCACGCGGGAGAGGAAGAGAGAGAAAGAGCACACGTAAGCAGGAGAGAGAGCACACGTAAGTGGGAGGGAAAGAGAGGAGAGAGCGCGCTTTGGCTCCTCCTTTTGTATGTTTTTCCTCCCCCGGGCCTGCCCTATGCAAATTGGGCTTAGCCAGGAGGGCTGTTTGTTCTACCTGAAGTCTTCACTCTGGTCCTCGGACCTTCTTCTGTTCTATTTTCGCAGGCTTTTCCCTTCCTTGTCTTTTAGCCACTGGCGTTTTGGGCTCCTTTTCCCTATTCTACCTACCTAACAGTATGATCTCTTTAGGAATGGGGTACAGCTGTCAACTACAAATTGGCACTTATCAGTGATTGAACAACAACAACAAGGGCGCTTGCCATCTGCCTCTTTGGAGAGTGACCCCTGTGCCACTGCCCACCTTCAAGACCCCCTGAGGGGAATTCAGGGTGGAGAGTGAGGCACTCTGTGCTCCAGGGAAACTGGTGGAACAGGTCTGTAGATAGACATTTTCAGGAACTGATTTCATGATCCCAGTCCTTGCATCTCTTCATATCTAGAAAAGCACTAAATCCCTTCATGGGAACATCAGTTCCTTGTGACTAGCAGAAAACCTTTTGTAAAGTAAGTACTTGATTGCATTGAACTTCCCTTTCACCATATATTCACCTGCCCCCGCTACCTCTTTGGAGCAGTCTCTCAGAGATATCTGAGATGCTCTTCCCTGGGCTGCAGTCCTCATTCTGCCCCCAATACAACTTAACTCACAAACTCTCATGTTGTGCACATTTTTAGTGACAAGTCCAGAGATTAAAGCCATGGATGACTAACAGAGGATCCATAATAATCTCATTTGATTCATAGAAGAGACTGTTACAGTCCATGGGGGTCACAAAAAGTTGGATTCAACTGAGTACACACTCAGGATGCAGAAGCTGTTACTTGTTTGCCTGGCCTTCCTCTCCCCTTCTTCCTAAGAGAACCTCAACTGAATGTTATCAGCAGTGCACCCAGCTGAAAAACCACATTTTCAATCCTTCCTTTACACAGGTGACTATGCCATTTTGGCCTGTGAGAGGTAGGTGAATATAATACTGTGATTTATATAAATAAATATGTTAATATGTTTGGTTCTTGCCTGGGAAATCCCATGGATGGAGGAACCTGGTGGCCTACAGTCCACGGGATCAAAAAGAGTAGGACATGACTGAGCGACTTCACTTTCACTTTCCCTTCACTTTTCATCACTATTTCTGGCACAGAGTTCCTAAAACCCCTGAAATTTCCTAAGTGATAAGAGTGATAAAGGCGTCTTGATATTCAGAAGAAACTCCCTTCAATGACACCTGAGTTTATTCTAATGAGGTGACTTTTGGACCATAACTAAGTGGTTGCAGGAGAACCAACCCTGTGATTAGAGGGTTGGAACTTTCTGTCCCACCCCGATCTCAGGGGAGGGGAGAAAGGCTGGGCCATTGAATCCATCACAGATAACCAATGATTTAATCAACCATGCCTAAATAATGAAGCTTCCACAACAACTCATAAGGTAGGGGTTTGGAAATATTTTGGTGCAGTGAGCAAGTGAAGTGGTAAAATCAGAGTGAAACCATGCAACTCAGATTAGGACCTGAACCCATGGTCTTTTTTTTTTTTTTTTTTCTGTGCTGGGTCTTGGTTGCTGCACATGGGCTTCTCTAGTTGTAGAGAGCGGGAGCCACTCTCTAGTTGCGGTGCATGGGCTTCTCACGGCAGTGTCTTCTCTTGTTGCAGACCATGAACAATGGGCTCAGTAGCTGTGGAACATAGGCTCAGTAGTAGTGATGCACAGGGTTATTTGCCGCGTGGCATGTGGGATCTTCCTGGATCAGGGACTGAACCGATGTCTCCTGCATTGCAAGGCAGATTCTTAACCACTAGACCACCAGGGAAGCCCAAATCCATGGCCTTCTCACTGAGGACATACACTTGGTCTTAGGACTTAATGAAGCTTCAGTTCAGTTCAGTTTAGTCGCTCAGTCGTGGCTGACTCTTTGTGACCCCATGAATCGCAGCATGCCAGGCCTCCCTGTCCATCACCAACTCCTGGAGTTCACTCAAACTCATGTCCATCGAGTCCCTGATGCCATCCAGCCATCTCATCCTCTGTCATCCCCTTCTCCTCCTGCCCCCAATCCCTCCCAGCATCAGAGTCTTTTCCAATGAGTCAACTCTTCGCATGAGGTGGCCAAAGTGCTGGTGTTTCAGTTTTAGCATCATTCCTTCCAAGGAAATCCCAGGGCTGATCTCCTTCAGAATAGACTGGTTGGATGTCCTTGCAGTCCAAGGGACTCTCAAGAGTCTTCTCCAACACCACAATACAAAAGCATCGATTCTTCGGCCCTCAGCTTTCTTCACAGTCCAACTCTCACATCCATACATGACCACAGGAAAAACCATAGCCTTGACTAGGCGGACCTTAGTCGGCAAAGTGATGTCTCTGCTTTTGAATATACTATCTAGGTTGGTCATAAATTTTCTTCCAAGGAGTGAGCGTCTTTTAATTTCATGGCTGCAGTCACCATCTGCAGTGATTTTGGAGCTCCCCCCCAAAAAAAGTCTGACACTGTTTCCACTGTTTCCTCATCTATTTCCCATGAAGTGATGGGACCAGATGCCATGATCTTCGTTTTCTGAATGTTGAGCTTTAAGCCAACTTTTTCGCTCTCCACCTTCACTTTCATCAAGAGGCTTTTTAGTTCCTCTTCACTTTCTGCCATAAGGGTGGTGTCATCTGCATATCTGAGGTTATTGATATTTCTCCCAGCAATCTTGATTCCAGCTTGTGTTTCTTCCAGTCCAGCATTTCTCATGATGTACTCTGCATACAAGTTAAATAAGCAGGGTGACAATATTCAGCCTTGATGTACTCCTTTTCCTATTTGGAACCAGTCTGTTGTTCTATGGCCAGTTCTAACTGTTGCTTCCTGACCTGCATACAGATTTCTCAAGAGGCAGGTTAGGTGGTCTGGTATTCCCGTCTCTTTCAGAATTTTCCACAGTTTATTGTGATCCACACAGTCAAAGGCTTTGGCATAGTCAATAAAGCAGAAATAGATGTTTTTCTGAAACTCTCTTGCTTTTTCCATGATCCAGCGGATGTTGGCAATTTGATCTCTGGTTCCTCTGCCTTTTCTAAAACCAGCTTGAACATCAGGGATTTCACAGTTCACGTATTGCTGAAGCCTGGCTTGGAGAATTTTGAGCATTACTTTACTAGCATGTGAGATGAGTGCAGCTGTGAAGCTTAGGTTCTTGATATCTCATCTCAGAGAATTCAGTGAGAGACAAAGTGGCAGGTAAGAAGTGGATTTATTTAGAGAGAAACACACTCCATAGAGTGTAAACCAGCTCAGAAAGTGAGAGGCCTAGAAATAATGCATGGTTAGTTTTTATGGCTGGGTAATTTCATAGGGAAGCCTGGCGTGCTGCAGTCCATGGGGTCGCAAAGAGTCTGAGTGACTGAACAACAACAAAATTTCACAGACTAATGATCAGGAGGATCATTCCAACTATTTTGGGGAAGGGGTGGAGATTTCCAGGAATTGGGCCACCTCCCACTTTTTGATCTTTGATGGTCAGCCTCAGAACTATCATGGTGTTGATGGATATGTCACTTAACTTATGCAAATGTATTACAATAAGTGTATGAGGCTCAAGGTCCACTAGAAATCAAGTCTTTCACCATCTTGGACTTAGTTGGTACTAACCAGTTTTTGTCATGCTTGAAGACTCTTGAGAGCCCCTTGGACTGCAAGGAGGTTGATGGATATGTCACTTAACTTATGCAAATGTATTACAATAAGTGTATGAGGCTCAAGGTCCACTAGAAATCAAGTCTTTCACCATCTTGGACTTAGTTGGTACTAACCAGTTTTTGTCATGCTTGAAGACTCTTGAGAGCCCCTTGGACTGCAAGGAGGTCCAACCCGTCCATCCTAAAGGAGATCAGTCCTGGGTGTTCTTTGGAAGGACTGATGCTAAAGCTGAAACTCCAGTACTTTGGAGTTTCAGTTGTGTCCAACTGTTTGTGTCCCTATGGACTGTATCCTGCCAGGCTCCTCTGTGCACAAGATTCTCTGGGCAAGAATACTGGAGTGGATGGCCATGCCCTCCCTCAGGGAACCTCCCCCTCATTCGAAGAGTTGACTCATTGGAAAAGACCCTGATGCTGGGAGGGATTGGGGGCAGGAGAAGAAGGGGATGACAGAGGATGAGATGGCTGGATGGCATCACCGACTCGATGGACAAGAATTCGAGTAAACTCTGGGAGTTGGTGATGGATGGCATACTGCGATTCATGGGGTCGCAAAAATCAGACATGACTGAGAGACTGAACTGAACTAATGGCTACCCAGTGGAGAAGGAAATGGCAACCCACTCCAGTATTCTTGCCTGGAGAATCCCATGGACAAAGGAGCCTGGTGGGCTACAGTCCATAGGGTCAGAGTTGGACACGACTGAGCGACTAACACACACGGCTACCCAGTGGCTCAGAGGTAAATAATCTGCCAGCAATGCAGGAGACATGGGAAACACAGAGTGAATCCCTGGGTCAGGAAGGTCCCCTGAGGAAGGGCATGGCCATCCACTCCAGTATTCTTGCCCAGAGAGTCTTGTGGACAGAGCAGCCTGGCAGGATACAATCCATAGGGACACAAACAGTCAGACACAACTGAAACAGCTGAACATGCACGCATGCATGGTTATATCATTCTTTTAAAGGCTGTGCCCTGCCTGCTTCCTTCCTGTTTCAAGACCAACATAAATCCAACCTGGGTCAGTTTCAAGAGGGCACGGCAACTCCAAGACCCTTTCCCCACATCTTGTCCTACATACTTCTTCCATCTGGCTGTTTCTGAGTGATATCCTTTGTAATAAACTCATAATCTAGTAAGTAAATTGGTTTCCTGAATCATATGAGTCATTCTAGAAAATTAACTGAACCTGAGGAAGGGGGCATGGGAACCTCCAATTTATAACCAGTTAGAAGAACAGGTGACAACCTGGACTTAGGACTGGGATCTGAAGTGTGGGAATTGGGCAGATGATCAGTCTTGTGGGGCCGAGCCCTTACCTTCTAAAATCTGATGCTATCTCCAGGTGCGTGCTAAGTTGCTTCAGTCATGTCCGACTCTGTGCAATCCTATGGACTGTAGCCTGCTCGGTTCCTCTTTTCCATGTGATTTCCCAGGCAAGAATACTGGAGTGGGTTGCTGTTTCCTTCTCCAGGGGATCTTCCCAACCCAGGGATNGGTGCGTGCTAAGTTGCTTCAGTCATGTCCGACTCTGTGCAATCCTATGGACTGTAGCCTGCTCGGTTCCTCTTTTCCATGTGATTTCCCAGGCAAGAATACTGGAGTGGGTTGCTGTTTCCTTCTCCAGGGGATCTTCCCAACCCAGGGATCAAACCTGCATTTCTTGCATCTCCTGTATTGGCAGGCAGGTTCTTTATGACTAATGACACCTGGGAAGCCCCTATCTCCAGGTAGATAGTGTCAAAACCAAGTTAAATTGTAGGACACCCAGCTGGTGGCACAGAATTCCTTGATGTGGGAGAAAAAAAACCTCACATGTCTTGTGTCGGAAGTGTTATGAGTGTGGTAGTAATGTAAAAGTAAAAGGGAAACACAAGGGAGAAGTCAGTTTTTCCTACACAGTGAAGGTTCTTGATTGGGGCTCTTTCTGAAAACTCTAAGGACTGACCCAGCCATACACCTGTGGTCCTTGGTTCTTCCTCTTCTCTTCTACTATGATAGCCAGAGTGGCAGCTGCCATCTCGAGACAAGAGGAGACCATGAGGTTGTAAAGCATCTTGTTGTTGTTCATTTGCTATGCCTGACTCTGCTACGCCATGGACTGCAGCATGCCAGGATCCTGTCATCCGTTTTCTCCCAGGGTTGCTCAAATTCATATCCACGGGGTCAGTGATGCCATCTATCTCATCCTCTGGTGCCCCTTCTCCTTCAGTTCTCACTCTTTCCCAGCATCAGGATCTTTTCCAATGAGTCGGTTCTTCGCATCAGGTGGCCAAAGTATTGGAGCTTCAGCTTCAACATCAATNAGGGTTGCTCAAATTCATATCCACGGGGTCAGTGATGCCATCTATCTCATCCTCTGGTGCCCCTTCTCCTTCAGTTCTCACTCTTTCCCAGCATCAGGATCTTTTCCAATGAGTCGGTTCTTCGCATCAGGTGGCCAAAGTATTGGAGCTTCAGCTTCAACATCAATCTGTCTAGTGAATATTCAGGGTTGATTTCCTTTAGGGTTAACTGGTTTGATTTCCTTACTGGGCAAAGGACTCTCAAGAGTCTTCTCCAGCACCACAACTTGAAAGCATCAATTGTAAAAGCATACCTAGGGTAATAAAGCAGATGGAAGAAACTTGGGCCCCTGATAACATAGCAGAACTTCCAAAGCACCCTCAGCTGCTCATTTCTGGACTTATGAGAGAATGTAAGTTCCATGTGGCTCAACTTAGTGTTATCTTGTGGACCAAGAGCATTGGCATCACCTGAGAACTTGCTAGAAAGGCAGGATCTCAGGCCCCTCCCTAGTCCAACTCAATTAGAACCTGCATTTAACAAGAGGCTTATATGCTTTGCATGCACACTGAAGTTGGAGAAGCATCAATCTAGAAGTAGTTGGTGTACATACCTCAGTTTCCCTGGTTATGAAATATAAAAATAATGCATCCTATGTGCCAGTACTAAAACATAATTATATAACATAGGACAGAACAACTTAAAGGGGCCTGAGTTGTTTGTATACAAAGAAAGGAAGCTATTGTGTAAATTAACTTATGTTCCAGCCACTATACTTGGCACCAGAGATATAAAGATACTCTAGCTCTCAAGTTCATAACCTAACAAGGGAGATGTGGAAGCATTGTAATACAGTAACTGTTTACAGGCAACAAGAGAGATGTGCCCAGGTGTTTGGGGAAAACAAATGAGGAGTCTAAGCCTTCCTTCCTGGGCTATGGAGCAGGTTAGAGAAATTACTAAAGTAATTATGAATTATCTTGCTTCTTTTCCCAGTTTCAGGGATGTAGAGGCCATCCTCTGTGTACTTGTCAGCCTACCAGCCTCCTTGGGCTTCCCAGGTGGCTCAGTGGTAAAGAATCTGCCTGCCAATGCAAGAGGTGCAGGTTTGATCCCTGGATCAGGAAGATCCCCTGGAGAAGGAAACGGCAATCCACTCTGGTATTCTTGCCTCGAGAATCCCATGGATGGAAGAGCCTGGTAGGCTACAGTCCATGGGGTCGCAAAGGGCTGGACACGACCGAGCAACTAAACTACAACAAGCAGCCTTCCCACCTCCCTGGAGGAAGAAATGATGCCTAGAAAACACAGATTTTAACACTAATGTCTTCACATTATGCCACCTTTAATTTCTCGGTTGATGGTTTGTCATCCTTGGTTCCATTTACAGTTGAGGAAAATGCAGACACTGAATGTGAATGTAATTCTAGAAACTCAGAGTAGGTGACAGATTAAGCCCTTTTGAGGGTTTAGCATTCATTGACTGCTGTTATCTTCTCAATTTTGTCAACACCGGGTTTTGAATTCAATCACTGACTAGCTATTTCTCTTCATGTGTCTTTCCTGCACAATCTGAAGTTAGAAACCCTTTAGATGTTTAGAATACATTTTCCCCCTTCTCTTTGTATTTCTTTTTTATATTCTTCATTCTGTTATTCAAAATGAAATCACATTTTTGGATATTTGTGGTTTGGCTGGCTAGTTGGGAAACTGTTTTCTGGCATTCATTAATGCTTTTCTTTCTCTTTCCATTTACAGAACATTTACTGGATTTGGTGCTTGAAGAAAGAAAGTGCCAGATTAAGAAATAGGATGGAGAATAAATGGCCTATGCTTGCAAAAACCCAGAAAGACTTTTTTTCTTTCCAACTTTTATGGATTTGACAGTACTAGGTAAGGGAACACTGTTTCCAACAAAATCCAGATTTTTATTTCTCTCCCCAAGAGATATGGCTTTAATTGTTTTCTTTTTTCCTGCTGCTTTTTTGAAATGCTTTTCTAGGATCTGATCTTCTTCTTCCTTAAAATAGACAAAAATAGCCTTGGTGGTAAATACCATCATGGAAGTGAAACAGACAAAGACTCAGCTTCCTTCATACTCGTGGTCTGTCTACTTCTCTAGACAGTGCCTGCGTTCACAGCTCTCTGTTTCCCATTGCCCTAGGTTAACTGCAACAAGGGGAAGACAAGGAGAACCTTGGGATATTTTTATATTCTCCTCTATCCCGAAGAATTCACAAGCCAGCAATATTCAACCAGTGCTAACTAGAAGGATTGCCAAGCATAACAGACTATACACAAATCAACAAAGCCTCCCTCATATTGCAATCCCAGCAGAAAACGATGCAGCAAAAGCCATCTGCACTCCTTGTTTGCCTGCCACCCAAGTTCTTGTTCCAAGCTATGTATTCAGCCAGCTCGAGGATGCCGCTACCTTTTCCTATGTCCAACAGGAGGTTTACAACTGCAGTCCTCTCCACGCAGAATATTATTTGGCTCTAACAAACCCAAGAGGAAGTGCCCTTCCCTGTACAGAAATCCAAACATAGAGTGAAAACACAGCTTGTTTTCAACAAGCCTCCTGTTACAAGCCCTCCTGGCCGCACTGGCCTTTCTGCAAGGGAGCTGGGGACTGGTGGTTCCAAGCAGTGGCCTCTGCCTCTTCCTGAGGATGCCACTAACGAGGGTCTTGAGATCATTAGTCATGAGCTGGGTATTCACCAACATGGCTCACTGAACCAGATCACACTTCGTCAGATGTAAAATTCTGATGTGCTATCACATTACTTGTTTGCAAACTGTGCCTTAAACAAATATGCTCATAATATATGAAACAATATAGTTCTCTGAGTTAGTTCATTATTTATAGCATCATTTACTCAACGATTGTTTATTATGTGCCAGGCTCAGGGCTACGTGCAGCAGTTACCAGTCAAAAATGAGATGGCATTGCCCTAGATAGGCTAAGGTAAACCTCTGTCTTACCTCTCTCCACTAAACTACAAGTTTAGTGAGTGTTGACTGGTATATAGGGAGTATTGTGGGAATGCAAAAGATGGAGTAGTTGGTTCCACTTGTGCAGGAGGGGTGCAGTTAGCACATACAACACCTTTTTGTAAATTAGAGCCTCATTCTCTGGGATCATGTCCCAGAAAATGCATTTGGTGAGTGGAGTGTAGGCTGGGTTTACCCTACACTTGCCTCCATGACAGGTCCTGATCAGGATAATTTTCTTTAGGGATGATGCTTAAACTCAGTCTTGAAAGATATGGAGGTTCTACTGAGAGGACAAGTATAAACAGAGCATGATGATGAAGCAAAGGTAAAGAGATATGGTACAGTTATATCTGTGCCACAAAGAGATGTGGCACCACTTGGCATAGTCTGAGAACTACTAGCAGTTGAACTTGGAGGGATGGGGCATAAAAGGAAGCAGAGATAGGCAGAGGCCTGGTTGTAATCCACTTTGTGTTCCAAACTAAGGGGCAAGGTCTTTATCTTAAAGGTGGTGGGGCACCACTGAGGGGGTTCCCAGAAAATGAGTGAGACGGTCAAGGTCCTCATCCTCAGCAGCATCAAAATAGGTTGCAAGGATAGAGGACAGGGGTAGGAGACCATGAAATAGTTCAGGTGCTCAAGACTGAGTCTGAACTTCCAACAGGCAACATGGATGTAGAGGTGAGCATAGATTTGAGGGAAGAGAAGGTGGTAGAATCTTTAGAACTCGGGAACTGGTTGGATTCTAGAAGATTAAGGAGATCCTGGTGTCAAGGATGAATGGCTCCCAGACATCTTGTTTGAGATCCTGGATAGCTGCTAGTACTTTTCACTTAAGAGGGATGAAGGAGCAGGAGATGGAGCTTAACCAGTACCCTCAAAGGAAGGATTCAGGGCACTGTCTTACTAATGGCTACCACCTATTTATGGTACTGCTTTGGCACCAGTCGAGGTGTGGCAGGCAAAGTGCAGAGGAACTTATCAGTTCCTACTCCATGTCACAGATGACGAAGGAGCTTTTACCCAGGCCAGACTCGGAACTTGAGCTGCCTACTCTGTCACCACATGGAGAAAAATACCCTTCCAAAGCTATGGCTCCGTCGGCTCTGCCCAGTCTGGAGAAGGCAGTATCTGCCGTTGCTCGTAGGGGATGGTGGGATGGTGGGTCAGCCTAACGTAATGCATCCCCCTGGAAGGGAAGTCTCTGAAGCACATGATTTGACACAAGTCAATACCATTGACTTTCCCTACGAAATAGGAACCCCGTACTCTTTAGCACTAATAAAATATGCTACTCTTCAGCTGCAAGTTATGCATACACTTGCGGACTTAAAAAAGAGGTCAAGACTAGAGTTCATATACTTTATATTTCTTCTTCTAAGTTCTCAGTTTAATGGGGGTGTATATTTTTGATCTTATTATTATGGAGGGTTTTAAACATATATGAAAATAGGAAGGATAATATTAATATAATATACCCATCCATTTATCTGTCACCCAATTCCAACAATTATTAAGTTACAGCCAGTCTTTTTTTTGCCATACCAGGTAGCATGTGGGATCTTAGTTCCCAACCAGGGATCAAACCCATGCCACTTACATTGGGAGTACAGATTCTTAACCTCTGGACCACCAAGGAAGTCCCTAGAGCCAGTCTTGTTTCCTCTATACCCCTGTCAATATCCCCCCATCCCTAGATTATAGACTATTTTGAAGCAAATCTATTACAGATATAAATATAATACATTTGTAGCATATAAAATATTACATATATTATATTTATAAAGTGTATTTTTACATGAGCCTTTTGTTTTGGAAGTTTAAAATCCAAAGAATTTTATTTCTTTAATACCCAATTTCCTCTATTATTAAAAGTTTACACTAGTAAGTTATATTTGTGATAATTAACAAACCAGCATTGATACATTACTAACTATAGAGTTCATACTTTATTCAGATTGCCTCTGTTTTTTCCTAACATCCTCTTCCTGTTCCCTGAGCCTCTCAGAGGTACATTTCACTCTGCATTTGAAAATCTTTGAAGACTTAGGAATCTGACTCTCCATTTCACTGATGATATGCAAGTTTTTCAGGTCTAAGAAGGCTGCTTCACATCAAGTGTTTATTCCATCCCTTTCTCCTTCCTCTCTCCCTCTCTCTCACACCCTAATGGGAAATGGATGTGTAGCACACAGGACCGTGGTGGCTTGGAAGCACTGGCACCTTCGCTACCCTAGGAGCACTTTAGGCACACGTCACTGTGGAATCAATGCTGGGACAAACCACTGAACAGAGTCTAGGACAATGGGGAAGCAGAGAATTCAGGAAGAGGCAATGTACCTTTAAAAATACATTTGTGAGTTCAGCACATTAACTGAGGGCTTCCCTAGTGGCTCAGATGCTAAAGAATCTGTTTGCTATGAGGGAGACCCAGCTTTGATCCCTGGGTCAGGAAGATCCCCTGGACGAGGGCATGACTACCTTCTCCAGTATCCTTGCCTGGAGAAAGGACGTGGCAGAGGAGCCTGGTGGGCTACATGGGGTCGCAAAGAGTCATACACGACTGAGCAACTAACACGTTCACATTGTTTCACACATTAACTGCATAAAATGGAGCTAAAGTCACCCAGGAGAAGGCAACGGCACCCCACTCCAGTACTCTTGCCTGGAAACTCCCATGGACGGAGGAGCCTGGTGGGNGGGTCGCAAAGAGTCATACACGACTGAGCAACTAACACGTTCACATTGTTTCACACATTAACTGCATAAAATGGAGCTAAAGTCACCCAGGAGAAGGCAACGGCACCCCACTCCAGTACTCTTGCCTGGAAACTCCCATGGACGGAGGAGCCTGGTGGGCTGCAATCCGTGGGGTCGCACAGAGTCAGACACGACTGAGCGACTTAGCAGCAGCAAAGTCACCCAGGCCGTTTGGGTCAATGTCTCTGTTGGGTGTTCACACTGTGACTCAGAGGCTCTGTGGAGACCTGGGGAGGGGCCCCTGGCTGCTCGCCCCTCCCTGCTGCAAAGCCACCTGGGCAATGGCCATTTGTTCTCTGCTGGCGTCACAGGAAGTCCGTTCTCTTTGGAGGTGTTTGGCCTGAATCAGTGGTGTGTGTGTGGTGCCACGTTTCTGATGCAATCAATGCCTGCCTCTAGCCAGCCTGTTGAACAAATCTAAGTGCTTTGGGCAGCTGGCTCAGGGCCAGAATGGCGTCACTGCCCATTAATAGAAGTTGATGGAGCTCAGAAAAGTGCTTTAGGTCTGGCAACAACCCAATTCCTCCTACTCTGTGTCTGCCTCCAGGCAAATATATAGAAAAATCAATTTAGGAAGGCTTATTTTCACCAGTTTGTGCTAATTTAAGCATTGATTTGCCTAGTTACTGTTGAATTAAAAAAAAAAAAAAAGGTTTGTGACACATCTTGTTTTTACCCAATTTATATATTCTTTTATAGGCTCTGCTTCTTTCCAAAAAGAGTTTTGAAAATTTGAGATGATTTATCACAAAGGACATTTATTATTAGCATATACACTTCCTCTGTGTTTCCTTGATGATGTTCTACTTATATAAATATAGTCGATGATGTAAGAGCTTATTTATTTATCTATCAAACATATGGAATGCCATTATGGATACATTCAGAGTATATAGAGATTTACATCATATAAAAAGATAACACAAATTATAAATAGATGATAAAGAGATAAGGAAACAGAACAGAACAGAAAGCATAGCTGGAAAGTAGAAATAAATAGAAATTGACACCATGAAATCTTCCAAATGGGTCACTTATCAGTCAACAAGCCTCAGAAAAGCCATGAACAAAGAGAAAACAATGACCATTCGGTAAACCTTAGTGGCACTATCTGAAAATAAACTGCACAACTCTTCCTGATGCCCAGGTCAGAAAGAAAACACTATGTAATGAGTATCCTCAGAAATATTCTTATTAGAGACTATTGTGGGCTAAGCTGTGTGATCCTCAAATGTATATGTTGAAGTCCTAATGTCCAAGCATCTCAAAATGCGACTGTATTTGGAGATAGGGTCTTTTAAAAAAAGTAACTAAAATGAGATCATTAGGGTGTGCCCTTGGGCTTCCCTGTTTGCTCACACAGTAAAGAATTCTCTTGCAATACAGGAGACCCAGGTTCGGTCCCTGGGTTGGGAAGACCATCAGGAGAATAGAATGGCTGCCCACTCCAGTATTTTTGACTGGAAAATTCCATGAACAGAGGAGCCTGGAGGGCTACAGTCCATGGGGATGCAATGCAAAGAGTCTGACACGACTGAGTGACTAACACACACTAATTCATTACAACTGGTGTCATACAAAGAGGAGATTAGGACATGCATAGGCTCAGAGGGAAAAACATGTGAAGACAAGAAGTAGCCGAGGAGAGAGGCCTCTGAAGAAACAAACCTTGCCGGCACTTTGATGTTAGACTTCTGCCCCCCAGAACCGTGAGGACATAAATTTCTCTTGTTTAAGCTACCCAGTCCACAGCACTTTTGTTGTGGCAGCCTTAGCAAAACAATACAGAGACACAGTAGCGTGTTTCCTAAGGGATGCCTCTAATGGCGTCCCTCCTTGCAGGGTGATTACATCACCCCACGGTGCAGAGACTCCTCCGCTCCTACCTCCCACTCGAATTCATGCAACTATGGTGGCAACTCTGATGTTCTTATGTGATCTTGCCATGCTGGCCAGTCTGGCAAGGCAGACAGTCAGACAGCTTATCAGTCTGGAGGCAGGCATCTGATCTAAGACAGCGCTATCAGGGCCCTTTCCTGGAATTTTTCTACCAGGAACTGAGAGAACTTAACATTAGTCAGCCCTCTCTGATGGCAGAAGCTATAAGGTGGAAGACTTGTTAGCTGTCAGTGGCCACGTTTTCTCCCAGGAAGGAGCTGCCAGGCAGAGAGAGGCTTAGCATTATTCTTCTTTTTAGTTTATTTTTTCATTCAACAATTATTTATGTCACTATGTTCTAGGTGCTTGTTCAGTTGTTCCTGAAGTTCATTAGCATCTGTGCTTCCCTGGCAACCTAATTGTTGCTACCCTTTTATTGATTTAATCACCAGTAAAACCCCCCTCCATTATGCCTAAGCCAGAGCAAGTGGATTTCAGTCACTTAAAGCCAAAGTAATATATTGCAATTCCACACATTCTCCCTTCCCTCCAGTCACAGTGAATTGCTCGTAGCTCCTTGAACAAGTCCTGTTGTCTCAGGATTAACAAGCATCAGGTGAGAGATAGTCCTGCTTCTCAACATAAAAAAATGCAAATTTCAAATACTAACTATGCCGATTTCCTTGTTCAACCTGTAAAAATCCATCTTTTTCTCCCAAATATCTGAGCTGAACTAGATGTTCCTCTCCTCTTTCAGATTTGAAGAGGTGGTTACAGAGGCTTTTACATATAACCAGGTGACTATAAAAAACTAAACTCTTTTATAACTTCTCCTAAAGCAGAAAGGATTGGTAGTAACAACATTCAGGGCTTCCCAGGTGGCTCAGCTGTAAAGAACCCACTTGCCAAGCAGGAGATATGGGTTCAACCCCTGAGTTGGGAAGATCCTCTGGAGAAAGAAATGGCAACCCACTCCAGTATTCTTGCCTGGGAAATCCCATGGACAGAGGAGCCTGGTGGGTTACAGTCCATGGGGTCATAAAAGAGTTGGACACGACTAAACAATAACATTCAGTCATGAACTCACCATTATATGTATTAATGGATTTTTCTCCATTTAGCAAATCATTCTCTTTTCTTCAGTCTTACCGTTAAACAGAAAGTGGGTGCATTATTTTCTATTTCATGGGGAATTTATCTTTTAGGAAAGATGCACAGATTTTTGTGTAACTCATTTATTTTCTCATTTTGTAGATTTTATATTTTTCCCAAGACAAAAGTGAAAAATCGTAAACTCTGTGATGAGGCTTTCAGCCATAAATAGAAAATGGGTACTCAATCAAGTATTTCTTAGTTCAGTTCAATTCATTCGCTCAGTTGTGTCTGACTCTTCGCAGCACACCAGGCCTCCCTGTCCATCACCAACTCCCAGAGTTCACCCAAACCCATGTCCATTGAGTCGGTGATGCCATCCAACCATCTTATCCTCTGTCATCCCCTCCTCCTCCTGCCCTCAATCTTTCCCATCATCAGGGTGTTAAGACGTCTTCAAATAATTTAATAAATGTTTTTTATTCTGACAACACCAAAGCCAAAGATCTAATACTTAGAAAAGAATGCTTTTTTGTTTTCATTCAGAAAAGTCCGTATTATCTCTGTTTCTATAGTGGAAACACAAGATCTTTAGCAACCCAAGTTTGGATACCACCATTGCTTGGTAGAAGGGAACACTCTGCTAAGTAAGTCATTAGACCCAGGGGCCTCAGTTTTTCTCCTCTATAGAATGATAATTATTTATATAATTTCCACTTTGTAGTATAATTGTGATGTCAGTGATAGTAAATTACTGTCACAAGTGTCTGGCACACTATAGGCATTCGAGAAATTGCATCATCAGAACTTCCCTGGTGGTTGAGTGGCTAAGACTCCACACTTACAATGCAAGGATGCAGGACAAGGGTTTTATCTTTGTTCAAGGAACTAAGATCCCACATGCTGCTGTGGGGTAGCCAAAAAAAAGAAATTGTATTATCATCCGGTTCAGTATATAATGCTTATCTCTGATTTTCAATTGCCTTGTACCCTTAGCCTCTATTCTTTCTTTTATTATTTTCTTTTTATCATTTGATAGATATAATATCTGGGCTTTAGGTGACATAAAACTATTACCATGGCATTTTTTAGCTTTCATAAGGAAGCTCGGAGGTAAAGAATCCACCTGCAATGTAGGAGACACAGGAGACTCAGGTTCAACCCCAGGGTCTGGAAGATCCCTTGGAGAAGGAAACGGCAACCCTCTCCAATATTCTTGCTGGGACAGAAGAACGTGGTGGCCTCCATTCCCGTGGGCAGAAGAACATGGTGGCCTATAGTCTAAGGAGTCACAAAGAGTTGGACACAACTTATCACACAGCAATGGAATAGAAGGAAGTACAGGTGGGAAAAGGTAGAGAAGAAATACTAATTTTACATCAAATCATTCATTTATTCATTGAAAGTATTTATTCATAGCAAGTCAGCAATATAAATAGTTCATACCACTAGAACAGCATCAGGTTTTCAAACCAAATTATGGAAGGCATGCCTTTCAACTAATGATCAGCAGGAACACTTCTGCTGGGTGTCCTACTTTTTGCTGGGGAGCAGCCTGTGCACCAGTAAGAGAGGGTTAGAAAGGAGTTGCAGGATTTGGGCATATGTTAGGTGACATGCAGAAGGCAAAGGAAACAGGGCCTGTGTGTAGACTGGAAGCTGTCAAAAAGAGGGGGGAAACTACAATTGGGTGTCTTAATAAATCCTATCTGGGAAGAGGGAAGACTAAGGTTATAATTACTAAAGAGCAGTAGTCACTCAGATAAGCAAGAATAAATAAAAATAATCAGATAAATAAATAAAAATAATCAGATAATTTTCTGTGCTTTGAACAATGTTCATATTTATCACTGTTCAGACATGACACAGAGTGGTCTTTATGTGGCTCCCTCACAGTCAACAGAAGGGCCTTGTCTGAAGCTGATGTTCTGAGAAGTTGTTTGCATTCAGAAGTAGAATACATGGCCTATCTGCAAGTGCCAGGTTGCTTCCTAACAATCATGAAATGTTGCTGTATGTGTCAGGCCAGCTTCCATATGTCAGGCTGCTTTTCCCATTCTTGGGTGTTCAGTTCAGTTCAGTCGCTCAGTCGTGTCCGACTCTTTGCAACCCCATGAATTGCATCATGCCATGCCAGCTTTGTTCGTAGTGATGCTTTCTAAGGCCCACTTGACTTCACATTCCAGGATGTCTGGCTCTAGGTAGCTTGAATATCTGGAAGTTCACAGTTCATGCATTGCTGAAGCCTGGCTTGGAGAATTTTGAGCATTACTTTGCTAGCGTATGAAGTGAGTGCAATTGTGTGGTAGTTTGAGCATTCTTTGGCATTGCCTTTCTTTGGTATTGGAATGAAAACTGACCTTTTCCAGTCCTGTGGTCACTGCTGAGTTTTCCAAATTTGCTGGCATATTGAATGCAGCACTTTCACAGCATCATCTTTTAGGGTTTGAAATAGCTCAACTGGAATTCCATCACCTCCACTAGCTTTGTTCTTAGTGATGCTTCCTATGGCCCACTTGACTTCACATTCCAGGATGTCTGGCTCTAGGTGAGTGATCACACCATCGTGATTATCTGGGTCGTGAAGATCTTTTTTGTACAGTTCTTCTGTGTATTCTTGCCACCTCTTCTTAATATCTTCTGCTTCTGTTAGGTCCATACCATTTCTATCCTTTATTGGGCCCATTTTGCATGAAATAGTCCCTTGGTACCTCTGATTTTCTTGAAGAGATCTCATCTTCCCCATTCTATTGTTTTCCTCTATTTCTTTGCACTGATCCCTGAAGAAGGCTTTCTTATCCCTCCTTGCTATTCTTTGGAACTCTGCATTCAAATGGGTATATCTTTCCTTTTCTCCTTTGCTTTTCGCTTCTCTTCATTTGACGGCCACTGTAAGGCCTCCTTAGACAGCCATTTTGCTCTTTTGCATTTCTTTTTCTTTGGGATGCTCTTGATCCCTGTCTCCTATAAAATGTCACAAACCTCCGTCTATAGTTCATCAGGTACTCTGTCTATCAGATCTAGTCCCTTAAATCTATTTCTCACTTCCACTGTATAATCATTAAGTGGTTTTCCCTAGTTTCTTCAGTTTATGTCTGAGTTTGGCAATAAGGAGTTCATGATCTGAGCCACAGTCAGCTTCTGGTCTTGTTTTTGCTGAATGTATAGAGCATCTCCATCTTTGGCTGCAAAGAATATAATCAATCTGATTTTGGTGATGATCATCTGGTGATGTCCACATGGAGTGTTCTCTTGTGTTGTTGGAAGAGGGTGTTTGGTATGACCGGTGTGTTCTCTTGGCAAAACTCTATTAGTCTTTGCCCTGCTTCATTCTGTACTCCAAGGCCAAATTTGCCTGCTGCTCCAGTGTTTCTTGACTTCCTACTTTTGCATTCCAGTCCCTTATAATGAAAAGGACATCTTTTTTTGGGTGTTAGTTCTGGAAGATTTTGTACGTTTTCATAGAACTGCTCAACTTCAGCTTCTTCAGCATTACTGGTCGGGGCATAGATTTGGATTACTGTGATAATCCAGACTGAAAACCACAATCACAGAAAACTAACCATGGACCACAGCATTTTCTAACTCAATGAAACTATGAGCCACACCATGTAGGGCCACCCAAGAAAGACAGGTCATGGTGGAGAGTTCTGACAAAGTGTGGTCCACTGGAGAAGAGAATGGCAAACTACTTCAGTATTCTTGCCTTGAGAACCCCATGAACAGTATGAAAAGGCAATAAGATAGGACTCTGAAAGATGAACTCCCCAGGTTGGTAGGGGCCCAATATGCTACTGGAGATCAGTGGAGAAATAATTCCAGAAAGAATGAAGTGACAGAGCCAAAGCACAAATAACACCCAGTTGTGAATGTGACTGGTGATGGAAGGAAGGTCTGATGTTATAAAGAGCGATATTGCATGCTGCTGCTGCTGCTGCTAAGTCGCTTCAGTCGTGTCCGACTCTGTGCGGCCCCGTAGACGGCAGCCCACTAGGCTCCGCCGTCCCTGGGATTCTCCAGGCAAGAACACTGGAGTGGGTTGCCATTTCCTTCTCCAATGCATGAAAGTGAAAAGTAAAAGTGAAGTCACTGGGTCATGTCCAACTCTCAGCGACCCCATGGACTGCAGCCTACCAGGCTCCTCCGTCCATGGGATTTTCCAGGCAAAAGTACTGGAGTGGGGTGCCATTGCCTTCTCCTGGAATGTTAGGTCCATGAATCAAGGCAAGTTGTAAGTGGTCAAACAGGAGATGGCAAAAGTATATGTCAATGTTTAAGGAATCAGCGAAGTAAAATGGACTGGAATGGGTGAATTTAACTCAGACGACCATTATATCTTCTACTGTGGGCAAGAATCCTTTAGAAGAAATGGAGTAGCCATCATAGTCAACAAAACAGTCTGAAATGTGGTACTTGGATGCAATCTCAAAAAAGACAGAATGATCTCTGTTCGTTTCCAAGGCAAACCATTCATATCACAGTAATTAAACAGACTAGTCCTTAAAGACGAAGTATTAGTCTATAGTTTTGGACACACGTGCATAAAAATGTAATTTTGTGACACCAATAATCAAAGAGAAAGGACAGAGTTGTATAAGAGCAAAGTATTTAAGAGCTATTTGAATTAAGCTGGTATAAATTCAAACTGAAAAATCATGGCACATGGTCCTATCATTTCAAGGCCAATAGTAGGGGAAAAAGTGGAAGCAGAGACAGATTTTCTTTACTGGGGCTCCAAAATCACTGTGGATGGTGACTGCAGCCATGAAGCTAGAAGACGCTTGCTCCTTGGAAGGAAAGCTATGACAAACCTAGACAGCATATTAAAAAGCAGAGACATAACTTTGCCAACAGAGGTCCCTATAGTCAAAGCTATGGTTTTTCCAGTCGTCATCTACCGATGTGAGAGTTGGACCCTAAAGAAGGCTTGCCAACTGTGGTACTGGAGAAGACTCTCAAGAGTCCTTTGGACTGCAAGGAGATCAAACCAGCCAATACTAAAGTAAATCAACCCTGAATATTCACTGAAAGGACTGATGCTGAAGCTCCCTTTGGCCACCTGATGCAAAGAGGAAAAGACCCTGATGCTGAGAAAGATTTAAGGCAAAAGGAGAAGGGGGCAGGTGAGGACGAGATGGTTAGATAGCATTACTGATTCAATGGACATGAATTTTAGCAAACTCCGGGAGATAGTGGAGGACAGAGGATCCTGGCACGCTGCAGTCCATCGGGTTGCAAGGAGTCAGACATAGTGGCAGAACAATAACAACAAAAAAGAAATCACAGACACTTAGGAGAGAAACTGAAAACGCAGGCTGCAGACACGTATGCAACACAGCAAGAGCATTGCCAAGGGGGAGATTCATGGCTAGAATGTCTACTTTAAAAACAAGAGGATCTCAAATAAACACCCTAACTTCATAAATTAAGAAATTAGGAGAAGAATTAAACCGAAATAAATAGAAGAAAGGAAATAATAAAGATTATGGCAGAGATAAATAGAAAAATATAGAAAATCAATGAAAATTTTAAAGAAATTTCTTTGAAAGATTTATGAAATTAACAAAATGGACAAACCTTTAGCTAGACTAAGAAAGAAGGGAGAAGATGCAAATTACTAAAATCAGAAATGAAAGTGGGACAGGACTACTGAGTCTACAGAAATAAAAATATTGCAACAGAATACTACAAAGAATCATATGCCAACAAATTGGATAATCTAGATAAAATAAAAATGTTCCTAGAAACACAAAACATGACAGGACAGAAACATATAGAAATACAATTCCACATGTTATTTATTTTAAATTTAATTCCTGTTTAAATTCTTGAAGACTTTGCTTATATTTATTTGTTCTTGAAACTATGACATCTGACTCTTTGTGACCCCATGGACTGTAACCCACCAGGCTCCTCTGTCCACGGAATTTTCCAAGCAAGAATGCTGGAGTGGCAGGCGGATTCTTTACCACTGCACCACCTGTAAAGTGCCCATCTTAAACTATATACTGCTATCACAGAATCTTATAAATTATGGTTTTTATTTTCTATTCAGATTTTTAAAATATCCTTTATATCCTGGATTACAAAAGTTTATCCAGATAATACTTTAAAAACCTTTAAAAAATTAC
Source organism: Oreotragus oreotragus (assembly GCA_006410675.1). Classification (NCBI taxonomy): domain Eukaryota; kingdom Metazoa; phylum Chordata; class Mammalia; order Artiodactyla; family Bovidae; genus Oreotragus; species Oreotragus oreotragus. The sequence goes on from SJYX01006496.1 coordinate 222,639, forward strand.
TATCAAGTAGGACACAATTTAATACTACTGTTGGTATTTAACGTGTTGGTTTGTGTTCTGAGGCTGTTTTACATAGAATTTTAAATTTACTCTGGGAGTTCAGACTGTCAGCAGTAGAGCTGGAAGGATGGAGTACAGAGCAGAGTCAGATCAGAGGCAGGATTCTTGACTGGATCCTGGACACTGTGTGTTCTGATGTCCTGCACAATGTTCTCTAAAATATTAGAAACTGTCAATACTTACAGTCAAGCGAGAGCACCATGTAAGTCCAGAAGATGTGGCCGCTTTAACACTGAATTTCAACCACTGGCTACATCATGCCCTTCAGCCCTCTCTCCAGTTTCTCCTCTGCCAGAGTTGCCCTGCTCCCCCACTGCCTTCCACACACCCATTGCCCCCACTGGTGGGACCCCTGGGTCTGGGGGCCGAGTCTGAGAGCCTGCTCCGCCAGCCCCCTCCTCCTCCTGCAGGACTGACATCTTCCTCCTGATGGGCCACCTGTGCTGGGGCCCATCCCTGTGTCCCCAGATCCTTGTCCCAGCAGGCACGGCCTCTTTCTCCTGCCTTCCAGCTCTCTCCCTCTCAGTGCTCCTCAGAGATTTTGAACACTTAAAAATCTCTTCTATATTTTGAAATCTCTCCTTGTATTTCCTAGCTGAGTTCCAGCCTTTAGTACCCCGAATTTTCTTTTTCTTAGTGCTGCTCTATGACAGAATTTCAATGATTTTTGTAAATAAATGACTGACTGAATACTAGCATAGCAATATCTGATCTAATATTTTAACCGTTATTATTCTGATTAGTGTTTTTAAGAAAGTCATTTTCTCAGTGGAATCCGGTCGTGTGTCTTTTCCAAGCTCAAGATATGTAAAACTCAGAATGACAACCCCTTTATAATATGAAAAATATAACTATTAAGAGAGGCAGCACTTTTGTGTGGCCAGAGCCACTATCGCCTCCCTTTGGGCAAAACGACAAGGGAATCTGCCTTTCCCTATCTGCCTCCTGAGTCTGGACCCAGAGCTGAGCTCTGAGGACTGGCAGGGTGGGAATGGCTAGGAGCATCCATAGAGGAACTGAGCTCTGCTGGTCTCTGCTGATAACACTTTCCCTGCTCCCCATCTTAGCAGAGATGCGTAGATTCTGAGTCTGTGATTTAACATGGATTAGAGAAAGTCTGTCTTCTTCAAACCCCCACTCCATCCTTTATCTTGGTGGTCTGAAACCTTTATCCAATACTGGGACCTTTCTATCCTTAAAAAAGTGTTAGCCAATTTTAAACTGACTTTCCTGCAGAGCTCCAAGCTTGCCTTTTAACTTCTGAAATCGATTTGTTTTCAAAAGGTCTTATCTTCTCTTTTTGTGTATCTGTTACTCTGTAGTGTACTTTAAACAAGGGGAAAGGAAATACAGGCCGACCTTGTCTTATTCTCGTAATTTTGAAATAGGCTTCAATCTTCAAAGAGGAGAGTTGGCAGGTGGGACATTGTTTTTGAGGAGGCTGTATCACAGAGTGACATGAAAGGCCACCTGAGCCGCCCTCTCCTACCCCAAACCACACCTGGGTCAAGATCAGGGCAGGAATCTGTGGCCACGGACAGCCAGGTTGTGCTGGGCCCACTCTGACTGCAGCCCTGTGTGGTTTCCTCCAGGCTCCTTGCTGGCCACCCCTACCGGTCCCCCTTGCAGCAGGAGAGGCTCCTAGCTGCTCAAAGAACTGCTCTCCCCGCTTCATTCAGAGCCCTCTGTGACTGCCACAGTCCGGGACACTGACCCAGTCAAAATGAAGTACATCTAGCTGGGTGTCGGGTTATTTCTGGAGTTGCACCTGGATATCTTCTTTGCTGGACCTGCTTCTGTATTTGTATTGGATTATCACTCTTAGCTACACGACTGAGGGGATGAGTCCCCTCTAGTCCCTGAAACGAAAGCATTGACAATCTTCTTCCTGCACCTTGTGGGTGTTTCTTGTATCCCATTAATAGTCTGTTCTAGAAGATATGCTGCCGTCAGGAATTGTAAAGAGTCGGGGGAGCGTGAGGATTACTTGGAGTACTGATCTTCCTGTGCCAGCGGCTCATTTAGAGTTTCGATTTGAGAGGCACCCACTCCTAGTCTTAACTTGGCAGTTAAGAGCTTCCCAGAGCCCAAGGGAACTTGGTAACCCAGGAGCAAGTCTGAATGATCGTGGGAGGGCAGGGGAGGTGGGAGATTCGTGCTGTCGTTAGGATTCATGCTTGTTTCCCGAGCGCACTACCAACTCCCCCGATTTAGCTGAAATCGGACTGCCGACGGGAACCAGGCTGCCCTCAGCGTCCTGGTGTCCAGAGCTCGGCTCCCGAGTTTTGCGGCTGGACTACTTCGACTGCCCTGGGCGCAGATGCCTCGTGGAAGAGTCCCGGGTGCCCCGAGTGCCAGGAAGCTTCGGAGATTGGGCAATAGTTGGGAGCCGGACAGAGAGAAGCGATGGGGCGTGGCCTCACTCAGGCCACACCCAGGCATCGGATAAACATCCAAATCAACGGTGCCGAGCTGGAAGCCCGATCCACAGACGCTGGCTATGGCGATGACCCTGGGTTACTGGGACCTCCGCGGGGTGAGCGGGGGTCCGCTAGGGCGGGTGGGATGGAGGCGGGCGGGGATATGCTGCGCAGTTGGGCACCGGTAAGCCAGAAACGTTTTCTGCTCGCTGCAGCCTAGCCCCTTCGCAAAGCCGCCTCCTTCCCAGGGATGATGTGTGTGTGTGTGTGTGTGTGTGTGTGTGTGTGTGTGTGTGGTGGACCTGGGCAGCTGAGGGTGTGCTGGGCCCACTCTGACTGCGGTCCTGTACACCATCCTTTGGATTCCTGACTGCCATCCCTTCTGGCAGCTCTCTGCTACAAGAGAGGAGATTGACTCCTCTGAGGACAGTTCCCCTTTCAGTCACATTCCTTCTGTGACCACCATTCTCCCCATCACTGTAGCATGTGAGGGACATCTAGCTGGCTGTTAGGATATTTCTGGACTGCACTTTGATATCTTCTTTGCTGGGCCTGGTTCTGGATTTAGATTAACAATCCAAACCATAAACTAGTTGATTAATTTACATTTGATCAGTTTTACTCTTAGAATAGCAGGGAAGGGCTGGGTCCTCCATAGGCCCAGAAGAAAGGCACTGGGATGTTTTCTTGACCTGGGTGGTTCTTCCTTCCCCAGTGATAAGCTTTTCTACCAAGACTTGAGGCTGTTAGGGATCTTTAACTAACTGAGGAGCTTTAGGATTGCCTGGAGTCCTGTTCTTCCTGTGACAGGTGCCAATTAAACTCTCAATTTGAGGGGCACCTGCTCTTGGCCTAAACTTAGTGGTCAGAGCTCCCCAGAGCTCTCGGGATATCTGAAGCCCAAGAGCAAAACTAAGCGGTTCCTGAGAGGGAAGGGAAGGCAGAAGCGCCGTGCTGCTGTTGATTCCGGTTTGCTTTCCTGAGCGTGCCACCAACTCCACCGACTTAGCAGAGATCTGACTGGGATCAGGAACCAGGTGAGCCCGACCCGGGGGTTCTTGGCATCTCAGAGCCCACACCATGTCTCTGGAGACCCCTTGGCTCTGAGGCGGATATAGGTCTCCTTTTCGCTAGCCTAGGGCTGCATCTGGGAAAGGCCTCGCCTTGTTGGGGGCCGCGCTGGGGGTGGGGCCTAGAAGAGGGGCGGGCGCTTCCGGCCGCGCCTTCACCACCGGGTCAGAGGATAAATTTCCAGCCCAGCCCGGGGGAAGTGTTTCCACTCAGCACGGAAACCAGCCCCGTGACCATGATCCTGGGTTACTGGGACATCCGCGGAGTGAGCTGGGGTCACCACGGCGGGAAGGATGGAGGCCGGCAGGGTAGGGCGGGTTGGGGGTGGGAAATGCTGTGCAATGGGGATTGATTTCACTAGAATATTCCTCTTCAGAGCTTGGTGGAGCCAAGCCCAAAGTCCTATCCCTCTGCCCTTTTTTCTCAAGCGGGGCTTCTGCGCAGTAGTGTGGGTAGGGGTTGGTGTTGAGGTTGTGGGAACACAGAAAGTCGGGCAATTAGGACCTGACGTCCGCTGTCCCTCTGGCCGTCTCTCTCAGCTGGCCCACGCCATCCGCCTGCTCCTGGAGTACACAGGCTCACACTATGAGGAAAAGAAGTACACGATGGGGGACGGTAATGGCATCCTTGTCATGTCCTGACTTCTGCCCAACTCATGCTGGTTGGTGCCAAGCATCCCGTGTCCTGACCCCTGTTGTTCACGTCTGTCGCCCTCCACTCCGGCCCGCCCCGCTGGAGCAGGGACCTGCCCCTTCCCGAACCCTTTAGGGAGCAACTGGCTTCCAAGGAAGGATATGAGAGCCCACAGCTGGGTCCTGTATCAGCCATTGGCACAGGCTCCCCTTAGTGCTTACCTAAATCCTTTGTAAGGATTAGTCATGTAGTTTCAGGAAATCTCTGTTTGTTTTTTCCCTCAAAGCTCCGTGTGAGATTAGTGGTTCAGATTTCAGATCCACCAGTTCAGGGGGGTCTTGCCCCTGACTCCTTTGTAGGTCCTCTGGAAAGGAGGGTTGGATTCCTGGGAGGTTGTTTCACTGCATCTTCTTTTTCTCAGCTCCCGACTATGACAGAAGCCAGTGGCTGAATGAAAAATTCAAGCTGGGCCTGGACTTCCCCAATGTAGGTGCAGGGGCTGGGGTGCTGGGAGGGGCAGTGGACAGTGTCTCCATCCACCTCCTTCCCTGGCTTAGAGGTTTCAGGAAAGGTGCCTTCTGCTCTGTCTCTCAGCTTCCCGGTTCTTCCTCTGCCCTTCAGTGATACTCTGTCCCAGCTCATCCCTCCATTTTATAGCATATTATTTAGTGCCTACCATGGGACAGGCTCTGTGAATGCCAGGTTTCATCTCTGCCCTTGCTCAAGGGAGCAGATGCAGCGGAGCCTGGTGGCCCACCTGACCTGGCCTTGTTGTTCTTCCAGCTGCCCTACTTAATTGACGGAGCTCACAAGCTCACCCAGATGACAGAAGCCAGTGGCTGAATGAAAAATTCAAGCTGGGCCTGGACTTCCCCAATGTAGGTGCAGGGGCTGGGGTGCTGGGAGGGGCAGTGGACAGTGTCTCCATCCACCTCCTTCCCTGGCTTAGAGGTTTCAGGAAAGGTGCCTTCTGCTCTGTCTCTCAGCTTCCCGGTTCTTCCTCTGCCCTTCAGTGATACTCTGTCCCAGCTCATCCCTCCATTTTATAGCATATTATTTAGTGCCTACCATGGGACAGGCTCTGTGAATGCCAGGTTTCATCTCTGCCCTTGCTCAAGGGAGCAGATGCAGCGGAGCCTGGTGGCCCACCTGACCTGGCCTTGTTGTTCTTCCAGCTGCCCTACTTAATTGACGGAGCTCACAAGCTCACCCAGAGCAAGGCCATCCTTCGCTACATTGCTCGCAAGCACAACATGTGTGAGTGGGGCTCGGGTTGGGGGCAGGGATAGAGGTGGCCAGGCCTTGGGCTGGGCTGGGAGGGGATGCTGAGGGTGAGTCTCTGCTGTGTGGGTACAGGTGGGGAGACAGAGGAGGAGAAGATTCGCGTGGACGTACTGGAGAACCAGGCTACGGACACTGTTAATGGCTTTATTACACTCTGCTACAGCCCTGAATTTGTGAGTCTCCTCCTGCTGATCTGGGATGGATGTGCTTTAAAAGGAGACTAGCTTAGTTTATCCCTTCTACACAGATCATTTTGTAATTTGATCTCCTCGGAGCTACTGAGCTGGTCTGTATGGAGTCCCCTGAGTGATTCTCATAACTCTAATTCAGCATAGAGAAGCTCTGACTCAGTTCCCCCCAATCTGAGGATAGAATCTAGACTCCCCAAGGTGGAAATTCAGTTCCTAGACAGGATATTTACCTTGTTAGCCCAGTGCCTCCTCTTCAGCATCCCAGGCATAAACCCATTTTGCCCGGTGGGCAGGGCTGGCTCTACATCTACATGGTCAGGATCTTTTAAAGTCCTGAGTTTGTGAGTCCACTCCTACTGAGTTGGACAAGGTCCCATCTACACTGGTCCTTTTGCCATTTAAACTCCTTAGAGCTACTGATTCACCAAGCTAGTCCCTACAGAGTTCCGAGAGTGACCCTTAGAACTCCCAGTGCATGAAAGCCAACCTTGGACTCAGTTCCCATCAATCTTAGGGTAGAGTCCAGCTTCCCAGGGTAGAAATTCAGATCCTAGATAGGTGTTTACGAGTTCAACTAGTGCTTCCTCCTTGGCATCTCAGGGGTCAGACATGTGTCCAGTGGGCAGCCCAGGGTCAGACTTTATTCCTTTCCTTCCTTCCTTTCAGCTTCCAATTCTTTCCAACTGTCCAGGCATCCACATCATTCTGTCTCCCACACTGGAACAAAGGACTTCTTTCCCAGTTATTTTAGTGTTGATCAGCCTGAGGTCTGAGGCCTGACCTCTGTCAAGTCTCACAGCACTGCTGTTCTGACCCTGGGCAGGTGTCTGGAGCTGACTGGTGACAGGGTCAGGGACAGGTGGTTTTGCCCTTTGCCTTCCCATCACCTCTCACAGATGGGAGGTGGTACCCATAGGAGTCTGATGAACACAGGTGGGTTGAATGGCAGCTGGGTACCAACCCAGGTTCAGTCGGGGGACATGGCTGCTCACCTGGCAGCTGGGATCAGACACATCCCCAGGAGGCCTGTTCTGCCAGGGAGTCTGTTTCTGAGGGCAGTGACAGCTTTTTTGTGTCTCAGGAGAAACTAAAGCCTCAATACTTGAAGGAGATCCCTGGAAAGATGAAGCTCTACTCGGAGTTTCTGGGGAGGAGGCCTTGGTTTGCAGGGGACAAGGTAAGTGGGATGGCTTTGGCGGGGGAGAGCTGTCATTTTTCTGAGGTTCAGAGTATGGTGCACATTCATGCGTTGTCTTTCTGCAGCTCACCTTTGTGGATTTCCTGGTTTATGATGTTCTTGACGTTCACCGCATATTTGAGCCCAAGTGCCTGGATGCATTCCCAAACCTGAAAGACTTCATCTCTCGTTTTGAGGTATTCTCCTGATCCTCCTACTATTAATACATCTCTTTCCTCTACACTCGTCTCCCTGCAGCTTTCCTAATTGGAACGAAACCAAGTATAACTAGCATTTATTGAGAACTTGGTATATGGCAGGTTTTCTGCTCAGGACTTCACATACATTGTGTCAGATTTGATCTATGCCTTATTTCTACAAGGTAAAGTAGTATCACCTCCATCTTAAAGACAAGGAATAAGCCAAAAGGATATGTAATTTCTGATGGTCACAGAACCAATGCAGGCTGTGCTGGGCTCCCAGTCAGCATCTGGATTCAGTTAGTGGCTCTCCGTTTCCTGTGTGGAAGAGAGAAGCTCAGGTCTTTTTGTTGTCTGGGCTCAGAGCTCTGGAGAGTGTGGAGGAAGCAGAAGTCTCAGGAGTTTGGATGTGGCTGGCATTAGTTGAATTGAGACACAGTCAGACTTTATTTTGGGGGGCTCCAAAATCATTGCAGATGGTGACTGCAGCCATGAAATTAAAAGACGCTTACTCCTTGGAAGCAAAGTTATGACCAACCTAGATAGCATATTCAAAAGCAGAGGCATTACTTTCCTGACTAAGGTCCGTCTAGTCAAGGCTATGGTTTTTCCTGTAGTCATGTATGGATGTGAGAGTTGGACTGTGAAGAAGGCTGAGCGCCGAAGAATTGATGCTTTTGAACTGTGGTGTTGGAGAAGACTCTTGAGAGTCCCTTGGACTGCAAGGAGATCCAACCAATCCATTCTGAAGGAGATCAGCTCTTGGATTTCTTTGGAAGGAATGATGCTAAAGCTGAAGCTCCAGTACTTTGGCCACCTCATGCGAAGAGTTGACTCATTGGAAAAGACTCTGATGATGGGAGGGATTGGGGGCAGGAAGAGAAGGGGATGACAGAGGATGAGATGGCTGGATGGCATCACTGACTCAATGGACGTGAGTCTGAGTGAACTCTGGGAATTGGTGATGGACAGGGAGACCTGGGATGCTGTGATTCATGGGGTCGCCAAGAGTCGGACATGACTGAGTAACTGAACTGAACTGAACTTTACTGAACTGAAGAGTGATGTTAGGTGTCAAAGGCATAATGTTTTTTCCTGATCACCCAAGGGCCCTGTGGCTTATTGACTCCCTCTCTAGGGTTGTACTGAGATTTCCAAGAATGTAACTGGTTCTGGGATTTTCTTCCATAGGTAGGTGCCTTCTTGGGAAGATTTTATCCTGTCTCTATAGTAGGCAGTTTCCTTCCCTCTCTTTCCTTCTTCCAGTTACTCATAATTCTGTCTCAGAGACGGGATGGTCCATTCATTTGAAATCACATTCACTGATCTGACCCTGTCTTCTGTATGAGGCACTGTGTCAGGCACAGGAGGGATACAGAAGTCACACAGTCCTGGAGTCCTAACTCTGGGGCTCAGTGCAGCTGGAGAACCATAGGAACCCCGAGCTGTGTGGTGTGGGTGGAGCCCCCTTGGTTCTGGAGGAGCACAGCCTGAGCTTACCTCCCAGCTCATCGTCACCCTCAGTCAACTATTAATGATTTGAGAGCAACAAAGAGTTGAAATGAGTGCCTGGGGGAGGACGGGGACAGATGTGGACCGCAGTGTGTGGCTTGTAGGGCCCTGGGCTGTGGGGTCTGGGACTCCTGGGAACTCTGGGCACTGTCTTTCTTGAGAAGATGGTGCACAGGTGCATCTGAGTGTCTCACTGCCTGGGTGGCTGTAGCGGGACGGGGGATGAGGTAGGTTGGGGCCCAGTGAGAACAGGCTCGGGTCCCAGGCCAGGAGTTGGATTCTGTCCTTTAAGTGGAATAATTAGGGCCTGGTCTTGCTGCCTCTCACCCTCCCATCACCTTTCTTCTGGGTTTTGCTGAGTCACTGGGTGAGATCTGGTCTCTTCCGCAAGCTGCTCATGTACTTTCTGAGGCTCTTTGTTGTGCTAGGGTCCCTCTGTGGGCAAAGCCTGGATTCTGCCTCTGCGAAAGATCCAAGTTTGTGTGCAGGGGAAAAGACAAGCCCTCCTCTAGGGAAATGGGGGGAGGGAGTGCTTTGCCAAGAGCACAGAGTTGAAGAGAGAGCCAGGCTGTGTTCCACGCTATCGCTTATTAGTGGCTTGAACGTGAGGAAGGTGCTTAACCTCTGTGATCCTGTTTCCCCCAGATAAGGACACACTAGAGCCACTCTTGGGCTGCTTCTGTGGAGGTTCTCAGTCATCACATATACCTCAGAATTCCTGTGGTTCTCCAGCCGCACTGAGCCCCAGAGGCTGGGCGCCAGGACTGTGTGACTTTTGCGTCCCCTCTGGGCCTGATACAGTGACTCATACAGGGGAGAGGGTCAGATCAGTGAATGTGACTTAAAATGAATGTACGATCTTGTCTCTGAGACAGAATCATGAGTAACTGGAAGAAGGAAAGAGAGGGAAAGAAATTGCCCACTATAGACGCTTCAAGATACAACCCTCCCTGATGTATTGTGGGTTTGGGTCTAGATGCCCACAATACAGTGAAGCAAGTCACATAGCTTTTTTGGTTTCTCAGGGCATGTAAAAGTTGTTTATAGTATAGTGTAGCCTGTAAAATGTGCAATAGCATTATACCTAATATATATATATATATATATATATTTATTTATCTTAATTTAAATATCATTTATTGCTGGGCATTAATTCTCTGGCAGTCCAGTGGTTAGGACTCCATGCTTTCACTGCCAGGGGCCTAGGTTTGATTCATGCTCTGGAATCTAAGATCCCACATGCTGCACATATTGGCCAAACAAACAAACAAACTTGAAACTTTCTTGCCAAAAAATGCTGAGACCATCATCTGAGTCTTAAATGAGTTTGATTTTTTTGCCACAGTAACATCAAAGATCGCTGATCACAGATCGACATAACAAACATAATCATAATGAAAAAGTGGAAATATTGGGAAAATTGCCAAAGATGACACAGAGACAGAAAGTGAGCAAGTGTGGTTGGAAAAATGGCATCAGTTGACTTGCTCAATGATGGTTGACACAAAACTTCAGGTTGTGAAATACACAAAACGTGCGAATCACAGTAATTTGAAGTGGACTGGAATGAGGGATGGCTGTGTATGCTCATCTTTGGGTATATACAGCAGCTAACACAGCCTGTTCTCCATGTGTGGCAGGTCTTAGTAACACACCACGTTAGTCACAGGAAACTGAAGAGGTAACTTATCAGAACTGGGGACCCTAGGAAGATTGTTTTTTGCTGATTGCTTCACTTCCACAAGGAAAGGTTGGACCAGGGTTCCAACTCAAAGTCTGGAGTGGAACTGCGTGAGCCCCAGTGGGGCAGCAGACCTGACCTTCTTTTTCCCACCCTCAGGGCCTGAAAAGGATCTCTGCCTACATGAAGTCCAGCCGCTTCCTCCCGCACCCTGTATATTCAAAGATGGCCGTGTGGGGCAACAAGTAGTGCTCTGGACGGCAGGAGATGGAGCGAGGAGCCAGTGCTGTGTGTGCAGAACCGCTGGAGCTTCCTGCCCCCCAGGACCAGATGTCTTGTTTTCTCCTTCTTTCTTTCCATTCGTCACACTTAGGCCTTCTTTGGCCCCAACTGTTTCCCAACCCCATTCATCCAGGATCTTTAAGCTCTACAGCACCCCACTCTTCTTCAGTGAAGTCACCCCCTGACGTTATCCTTTCTGCTCTAAAGCCAAGCAGATCATCCTTCCTTTCCATGTTGCTGGGTGTTTTGTTTTTTTTTTTCCCTGCTATGAGTAGCCTGACCCTGGCTTGGAGAGCTCAAGCCTGAGCCCCCAGCACTGCCCCGAAGACCAGGACAGGCCTAGTGTGCAGGCCTTGCTCTCCCAGCGTGGGCCCTGTCCAGCCCTGCCGATCACCAATAAAGCCTTAACCACACCTGCTACGTCTTACCTTTTTTCCTCCTGACCATCTGAACTGTCCAACTGGTCCTGCTGCTTCCTAGGATGAAGTGGTGACACTGGCAGTGGCTGGATGCGTGGGGATCCTGTCTGGTAGTAAGATGTTCTGAGACTTCTTGTTCCCATTTCTGAGGCCCTCAGGGCAGGAGTTCCCAGGGGGCTCCTTCTGTTATAGAAGGGAGGCCTCTTCCGAGCCTCCATCTCTCATCGATTCCTCCTCCTTATTGAGGGCTCAGGCGCCCTCTCTTGGCTGCTGCGCAGCTGTTATTCAGGACCTGCTTTCTGGGTTACTTCCTCATTTCCTTAGCTACCCATGAGGTGAATTTCTTTAGTCCTCGCATATCTGAAGATGTGTTGCTAATGTACCCTAAAGTAATGTTTTTGTTGGTTATACGATTCTAGGATAAGGACCTTCAGGCCTCTGATGCAATTAGACACAACTAGAATTACACCTTGTTCGTGGGAAGGGTGATGCCAGTCTCTCTTGAATATCCAGTCCCTCTTGAATATCTGATGGATATATATATATTCTTAACTGAAGGCACTTGCTTTTCAGTTCTTGCCAATGTGAGGTATCCAAGTTCAGAGTCTATATAAAGATCTTGGGGCTGTTGTGTTTTTACTTCACATCCTTCTACGAGTATACTAAGTTTCCTGGTCTCCTTTTTATCAGGCACCATTCATCACTGCTTTGCATCCTCTGGAAGTAATTTCAAATCACACTGTCCAGTGGTCTGCTTAAGAGAAAGTTTCTAGGACCTCAGGAGTTCCCAGACCATGCTACCATAAATAGTTGTTAACTTTAAGGTCTAGTATTCAGTCAAGGCTCAGTTGGGAGAAAATAGTACAAATCACAAAGGACCTTTATCCAAAAATATTTAGCTAAAAATATAACCAATGAAAAAAAAGAGGCCTAAGTGGCTTTTTGGCCGCATCACGTGGCTTGTAGGATCTCAGTTTCCCAACCAGAGGCTGAACCCAGGCCCTGGCATTGAAAGCTCAGAATCCTAAACACTAGGCCACTGGGGAACTCCAAGGCCCAAGTTTTGACTGGGCATTACAAAAGAGAATATCCCAAAGGCCAGTCAGCATACGAAAAGGTGCCCAACAATACTGGATTTGGGGAAGTTATGAACACAGTTAATCCAATTATATACCCACACAGGCTAAAATTAAAAGGACCAACAATTATTCACAAATATGTGCAGTAACTGGAACCATCCCTCACTGCTGGTGGAACAACCACTTTGGAATACCAACAGCACTTCCTGGAACTAATCATAACATCTACCCTATGCCCCTGGAATGCCTCGCCTTGTTATATACTAATGGGGATGTGTGCTTATGTCTTCAACAGACATGTACCATAGTGTTCAAAGTGGCTTTATATGAAAAAGCCAAGAACTGGCAACTTTCCAATGTTTGGCAATGCAAGAATGGATAGATAAGCTGTGATATGTTATATAAGTCCATTATACAAATTCATTATTCATATGATGGATTATTATACAATATATATACTTCTGATCAAAATATTATGAAGGGCTACTGCTACACGCAATAACATGGATGACTCTCAGAGACACAATGTGGACAAAAGGATGCAGACACCAGCTGCACCTACTACATCCTTCTATTCACATGATCATTAATAGGCAAAATAAGTCCAGGGTAACAGAGGTCAGCTGAATGGTGAGCTTGTCTTTGCTGAAGAGGTTGTGCAGGGCTGGAAATGTTCTCTATCTTGATCCNTCAGAGACACAATGTGGACAAAAGGATGCAGACACCAGCTGCACCTACTACATCCTTCTATTCACATGATCATTAATAGGCAAAATAAGTCCAGGGTAACAGAGGTCAGCTGAATGGTGAGCTTGTCTTTGCTGAAGAGGTTGTGCAGGGCTGGAAATGTTCTCTATCTTGATCCAGGTGGTGATTCCATAAAAATATACTTATCTAAAAACTCACTGAGTTGTCCGCTTAAGATGGTGCACCTTACTGCTTGAGATGGACACAGACATGGTCTCACTGTTACATTGCTTATGTTTTTCTTTATCATCAGTCTTCCCCGTAGGATATAAATACCATGAAAGCAGGCATTTCTCTCCTCTTCTCTGATCTGTCTCTTCTTGTTCCTAGTCTTACAGGTGTTTGTGTACAATCAGAACAGCACCTGGAAGATACTGGGTGTTCAATGAAGAGTTATTAAGCTAGTGGTATTTAGTATTAGGGGGATCACTTCAAGTATTCACTTGATTTTTACTCATGCCTACTTCTGTGGGTACATGTAATTTGTGTTTACATACATTTTTAGGTTCTGCTCTTTTTTCTCTTAATGTTTCCCTTAAAAATCTATACGTATTAGCCATACACTTGTGCACATACTACTAAATATTTACTGGATATGTCTCATTGCTTCCAGTAGATAAAGTGTAATTTGCCTAGTCAGTCACTCACTACTGGGCAATGTGGGGTTTTCTATTTTTTACTTTTCCTTGTGATAGTGTCATCTTAAGCTGATGGTTTCCTCTGGTTTGTGGCCTTTATTTGGTAGATCCCCAGCAGATACTAGAAGGCAAAATGTGAGAATGGTTTTAAGCTTTAATAGCAGACTATTTTACTGCTCTGTAGAGAGAGTAACTTACTTGATGGTGCCCCCAACAAGGCGCGTGGGCCTCTTTTTCCTGTACCTTAGGCACTTGGGGGTCACAATTTTGTCGTATGCTAATTTTATGGGCTCATTATCATATCCTGCTGTTTCCCACCTTTACATTTTTCTCACTGTTTATTGGCTGTGCATGTTTCCACCTGCTGAATAAATCCCAGCCTATAAATCTCCCTGTGTCCCATGCGCGCCCCATTACTCATTTAATTCTGGATCACAGTTAAAAGGTGAAGTGATGGTAGTCACAACCTTGATTTCATGGGCAAAGTGGAACTTATTGTGGGTCTGTTCTAGCTTATTATCTGGAGCAAATGAACACAGACCACCTTAACAAATGTAATGATTATGAAAAATTTTTAAATGGTGCTATAATTTCCAAAACGTGACAGAGACATTTAGTAACATTTAGTGAGCAAATAAATGCTCTTGGAATAAATAGTGGCAATATACTTACTTGATGCAAGGTTGACACCAACCATAGTTTGTAAAATACACAATACCTGGGATGCACAATTAAGTGAAGTGTGATAGAACCAGAGATGCCTATACATCACCCTCTCTGGTGGATATCCTCAGAGTGGAGTCTCCATGTGTGGTAGGTCTTAGTAAGATAGCACATTAGTTAGAGGAAACTGAAGGGGTTGAGTTCTGACCGACTGCAGGAAGACGGTGCCTTCTGTAACACTTGCCCCCACAAGGAGGAGCNTCACCCTCTCTGGTGGATATCCTCAGAGTGGAGTCTCCATGTGTGGTAGGTCTTAGTAAGATAGCACATTAGTTAGAGGAAACTGAAGGGGTTGAGTTCTGACCGACTGCAGGAAGACGGTGCCTTCTGTAACACTTGCCCCCACAAGGAGGAGCTGTACTGGGCTTCCCAACTTGGGTGTCTGAAATGGAGCTGCTGAAGCCCCAGTGGGGCAGCTGATCATGATCCGACTTCCTTTTTCTCATCCTTACGGCCTTGAGAGGATTTCTGCCTACATGAAGGAGCCAGTGCCATGCTTGTTGCCCCAGGGCCCTGGAGAACAGCTGGAGCTTCCTGCACCCCAGGACCAGATGTCTTGTTTTCTCCTTCTTTCTTTCTGTTTGTCCCCACTCAGGCCCATTTCCCCCCAACTCTTTCCCAATACCATTCATCTAGGATCTCTAAGCTCTGCAGTACCCCATTCTTCTTCAGTGAAATCATCCCCTGATGTTATCATTTCTGCTCTAAAGCCAACCAGATCATCCTTCCTTTCCATGTTTTTTTTTTTTTTT
>SJYX01006496.1:244674-288424 GCA_006410675.1 Oreotragus oreotragus
AAACCCACAAAATTATGTAAGTTGTTTGTGAAGAATTATAATTGAAGTTGGCAAGCAGTAAGGGTGCTTGTTAAGCAAGGCTTGATTGGGATCCAGAATGGTTGCATAGTTGTCAGGGGAGACCTTGAGAACATAAGATTGCAGCTGGCAGGGCTAGTGTCCTAGAGTCTGATCTTGCTCAGAAAAAAAATTTGCAGCAGCACAGGAACTTTTTTGAAATTATATTTACAATGGCCATAGGGCTCTGTTTTGGATGCCTGAACCACAGTTACTGCATTTTGATCTGTAGATGCATTCTTTTCTTTAAAGATTAAAGCAGATATATAATCCATGTTTGACAGATCACAAAATAGGCTGTTCTGCTGGCATAATGTTTAAGTCATAAAAGCCAGTGACTTTCTCTAACCTCCATAGGTGAACATTTTTTCCGTTACACCCTTCCATGAATATTTTAAGCACAAGTTTTCTCCACCATGATTTACTAGTCACCGCTCCTCTCTCTGCATTGCATCCACTGGAAGGAATTTCAAATCACACTGCCCAGTGGTCTGCTTAAGAGGAAGTTTCTAGTATCTCAGGAGTCCCCAAACTGTCTTACCATACATAAGTAGCTGCTGATTTTGTGGATATGGTATTCAGGCAACACTCTGTTGGGAGAAAACATTGTAAATCAACAAAGGACATTTATCTAAAAATGTAATCCAATGAAAAAAGGCCCAAGTCTTGAATGGGCGTTTCCTAAAAGAGAATATCCAGAAGGCCAATAAGCAAATGAAATGGCGCTTAGCATCATTAGATACCAGAGAAGTTAAGAACTCAGATCGTATTACATGCCTACACAGACAAAAATTAGAAGAACAGAAAAGAGTGCTTTTTTTTAAATTTAATTTTTTAGGTTGAAGTATAGTTGATTTTCCCCTTCATGGATCACAGCCTTATCATGGCGAAAAGGCTTATGTAACTCAATGAAGCAATCAGCCACGCTGTGCAGGGCCAGCCAAGACTGACAGGTCATAGTGGAGAGTTCTGACAAGACATGGTCCACTGGAAGAGGGAATGGCAGACCACTACAGCAGAGAACCCATAAACAGTACCAAAAGGCAAAAAGTTATGACACTGGAAGATGAGCCTCCCAGTTCAGAAGGTGTCCAATATGCCACTGGGGAAGAGCAGAGGGCGACTACTAATAGCTCCAGAAAGAATGAAGCAGCTGGGCGAAAGTGGAAAGGATGCTCAGGCGTGGATGTGTCTGGTGGTGAAAGTAAAGTCTGATGATGTAGAGAACAATATTACACAGGAACCTGGAATGTTAGGTCCATCATTTCAGTTCAGTTCAGTCTCTCAGTCGTGTCTGACTCTTTGCGACCCCATGAATTGCAGCACGCCAGGCCTCCCTGTCCATCACCAACTCCTGGAGTTCACTCAGACTCATATGCATTGAGTGGGTGATGCCATCCAGTCGTCTCATCCTCTGTCGTCCCCTTCTCCTCCTGCCCTCAATCCCTCCCAGCATCAGGGCCTTTTCCAATGAGTCAGCTCTTCGCATGAGGTGTCCAAAGTACTGGAGTTTCAGCTTTAGCATCATTCCTTCCAAAGAACACCCAGGACTGATCTCCTTCATGGACTGGTTGAATCTCCTGCAGTCCAAGGGACTCTCAAGAGTCAAGAGTCTTCTCCAACACCACAATTCAAAAGCATCAATTTTTCAGCACTCAGCCTTCTTCCAAGTCCAACTCTCACATCCATACATGACCACAGGAAAAGCCATAGCCTTGACTAGGCGGACCTTAGTTGGCAAAGTAATGTCTCTGCTTTTGAATACACTATCTAGGTTGGTCATAACTTTTCTTCCAAGGAGTAAGCGTCTTTTAATTTCATGGCTGCAGTCACCATCTGCAGTGATTTTGGAGCTCCCCAAAATAAAGTCTGATATTGTTTCCACTGTTTCCCCATCTATTTCCCATGAATTGATGGGACCGGATGCTATGATCTTAGTTTTCTGAATGTTGAGCTTTAAGCCAACTTTTTCACTCTCCTCTTTCACTTTCATCAAGAGGCTTTTTAGTTCCTCTTCACTTTCTGCCATAAGGTTGGTGTCATCTGCATATCTGAGGTTATTGATATTTCTCNCTGATATTGTTTCCACTGTTTCCCCATCTATTTCCCATGAATTGATGGGACCGGATGCTATGATCTTAGTTTTCTGAATGTTGAGCTTTAAGCCAACTTTTTCACTCTCCTCTTTCACTTTCATCAAGAGGCTTTTTAGTTCCTCTTCACTTTCTGCCATAAGGTTGGTGTCATCTGCATATCTGAGGTTATTGATATTTCTCCCATAAATCAAGGTAAACTAGACTTGCTCAAGCAGGAGATGGCAAGACTGAACATTGACATCTTAGGTATTGGTAAAGTAAAATGGATGGGAATGGGAGAATTTAATTCAGATGACCATTATATCTACTGTGGGGAATAATCCCTTAGAAAAAATGGAGTAGCCTTCAAAATGCAGCACTTGGGTGCAATCTCAAAAATGACTGAATGATCTTGGCTCGTTTCCAAAGCAAACCATTCAAGATCACAGTAATCTAAGTCTATGCCCCAACCACTGATGCCAAAGAAGTTGAAGTGACTGGTTCTATGAAGACCTACAACACTTTCTAGACCTAACACCAAAAAAAAAAAAAAAAAAAAAAAAGTCATTTTCATCACAGGGGACTGGAATGCAAAAGTAGGAAGTCAAGGAATACTTGGAGTAACAAGAAAGTTTGACCTTGGAGTACAAAATGAAGCAGGGCCAAGGCTAACAGAGTTTTGTCAAGAGAACATGCTGGTCATGGCAAACACCCTATTCCAACGACATAAGAGACAACTTTACACAAAGACATCACCAGATGGTCAAAACTGAAATCAGATAGATTATGTTCTTAGCAGCCGCAGATGGAGAAGCTCCATACAATCAGCAAAAACAAGATCGGGAGCTGACTATGGCTCAGACCATGAACTCCTGTGCAAAATTCAGACTTAAATTGAAGTAGGGGAAACCACTAGACCATTCAGATATGACCTAAATCAAATTCCTTATGATTAACAGTGGAGGCGGGAAGCAGATTCAGTGCCTGAAGAACTTATGGACAGAGGTTTGTAACATTGTACAGGAGGCAGTGACCAAAACTATCCCAAAGAAAAAGAAATGCAAGAGGGCAAAGTGTTGTCTGAGAAGGCTTTATAAATAGCTGAGGAAAGAAGAGAAGTGAAAAGCAAGGGAGAAAGGGAAAGATATACCCAACTGAATACAAACTTCCAGAGAATAGCAAGGAGAGATAAGGCCCTAAACGAACAATCCAAAGAAGTAGAAGAAAGCAAGAGAATGGGAAAGACTAGAGATCTCTTCAAGAAAATTGGAGAGATAAAAGGAACATTTCATGCAAGGATGGGCATGATAGAGGACAGGAATGCTAAGGTCCTAACAGAAGCAGAAGAGATAAAGAGGTGGCAAGAATACACAAAAGTATTCGAACAAAATTTTAATGACCAGGATAACCACGATGGTGTGGTCATTCACCTAGAATCAGACATCCTAGAGTGTGAAGTCAAGTGGGCCTTAGGAAGCATTACTGAGAACAAAGCTAGTGGAGGTGATGGAATTCCAGTTGAGTAATTTAAAATCCTAAAAGATGATGCGGCAAAAGTGCTGCATTCGATATGTCAGCAAATTTGGAAAACTCAGCAGTGGCTACAGGAGTGGAAAAGATAAGTTTCATTCCAATCCCAAAGAAGGGAAATGCCAAAGTATGTTCCAGCTACTGTGCAGTTGCCTTCATTTCACATGCTAGTAAGGTTATGCTCAAAATCCTTCAAGCTAGGCTTCAGGAGTACGTGAATTGAGAACTTCCAGATGTACAATATGGTTTTAGAAAAGGCAGAGGAACCAGGTATCAAATTGCCAACATTTGTTGGGTCATAGGGATGGCAAGGCGATTCCAGAAAAACATCTACTTCTGCTCCATTGGTTACTTGAAAGCCTTTGACTGTGTGGATCACAACAAACTGTGGAAAATTCTTAAAGAGATGGGAATACCAGACCATCTTATCTGTCTCCTGAGAAACCTGTATTTGGGTCAAGAAGAAACAGAACCTTAGATGGGACAACTGACTGGTTCAAAATTGGGAAAGGAGTAACACAAGGCTGTATATTGTCACCCTGTTTATTTAACTTATATGCAGAGTATATCATGAGACATGCTGAGTTGGATGTCAAGATTGCCAGGAGAAATATCAACAACCTCAGATATGCAGATGTTACCACTCCAATGGCAGAAAGTAAGGAGGAACTAAAGAGCCTCTGGGAAACGTGAAAGAGGTGGGTGAAAAAGCTGGCTTAAAACTCACCATTCAAACACAAAGATTGTGGCATCCAGTCCCATCAATTCATGGCAAATAGGAGAAGAAAAAGTGGAAGCAGTGGCAGGTTTTATTTTCTTGGGCTCCAGAATCACTGTGGATAGTGACTGCAGCCATGAAATTAAAAGATGCTTGCTCTTTGGAAAGAGAGCTATGACAAAACTAGGCAGTGTATTAAAAAGCAGAGACAGCTTTTCCGGTAAGCGGCCTGAGGTGACCCCTAAAAATGGTGCACTATTCACTTGACCCAGAAAACCCCACAAAATCATGCAAATCAAGAGGTTCAAATCTTTGTGTACACTTTAAGAACACTCGTGAAACTGCCCAGGCCATAAAGGGTATGCATATCTGAAAAGCCACCAAGTATCTGAAGGATGTCACGCTAAAGAAGCAATGTGTGCCCTTCCGTCGTTACAACGGTGGAGTCGGTAGGTGTGCACAGGCCAAACAGTGGGGCCGGACTCAGCGTCGGTGGCCCAAAAAAAGTGCTGAATTTTTACTACACATGCTCAAAAATGCAGAGAGTAATGCTGAACTTAAGGGCTTAGATGTAGATTCTCTGGTCGTTGAGCACATCCAAGTGAACAAGGCCCCCAAGATGCGGCACAGGACTTACAGAGCTCACAGGCGGATCAACCCCTACATGAGCTCTCCCTGCCACATTGAGATGATCCTTACTGAAAAAGAACAGATTGTTCCTAAACCAGAAGAGGAGGTTGCACAGAAGAAAAAGATATCCCAGAAGAAACTGAAGAAACAAAAACTTATGGCCCGGGAATAAAAGCTGCAAAAAATAAATGCAAATAAAAGTAAAAATAAATAAATAAATAAATAAAAAGCAGAGACATCGCTTTGCCAACAAAGCTCCCTATAGTCAAAGCTATGGTTTTTTTCAGTAGTCATATATGGATGTAGAGNCCAAAAAAAAAAAAAAAAAAAAAAGTCATTTTCATCACAGGGGACTGGAATGCAAAAGTAGGAAGTCAAGGAATACTTGGAGTAACAAGAAAGTTTGACCTTGGAGTACAAAATGAAGCAGGGCCAAGGCTAACAGAGTTTTGTCAAGAGAACATGCTGGTCATGGCAAACACCCTATTCCAACGACATAAGAGACAACTTTACACAAAGACATCACCAGATGGTCAAAACTGAAATCAGATAGATTATGTTCTTAGCAGCCGCAGATGGAGAAGCTCCATACAATCAGCAAAAACAAGATCGGGAGCTGACTATGGCTCAGACCATGAACTCCTGTGCAAAATTCAGACTTAAATTGAAGTAGGGGAAACCACTAGACCATTCAGATATGACCTAAATCAAATTCCTTATGATTAACAGTGGAGGCGGGAAGCAGATTCAGTGCCTGAAGAACTTATGGACAGAGGTTTGTAACATTGTACAGGAGGCAGTGACCAAAACTATCCCAAAGAAAAAGAAATGCAAGAGGGCAAAGTGTTGTCTGAGAAGGCTTTATAAATAGCTGAGGAAAGAAGAGAAGTGAAAAGCAAGGGAGAAAGGGAAAGATATACCCAACTGAATACAAACTTCCAGAGAATAGCAAGGAGAGATAAGGCCCTAAACGAACAATCCAAAGAAGTAGAAGAAAGCAAGAGAATGGGAAAGACTAGAGATCTCTTCAAGAAAATTGGAGAGATAAAAGGAACATTTCATGCAAGGATGGGCATGATAGAGGACAGGAATGCTAAGGTCCTAACAGAAGCAGAAGAGATAAAGAGGTGGCAAGAATACACAAAAGTATTCGAACAAAATTTTAATGACCAGGATAACCACGATGGTGTGGTCATTCACCTAGAATCAGACATCCTAGAGTGTGAAGTCAAGTGGGCCTTAGGAAGCATTACTGAGAACAAAGCTAGTGGAGGTGATGGAATTCCAGTTGAGTAATTTAAAATCCTAAAAGATGATGCGGCAAAAGTGCTGCATTCGATATGTCAGCAAATTTGGAAAACTCAGCAGTGGCTACAGGAGTGGAAAAGATAAGTTTCATTCCAATCCCAAAGAAGGGAAATGCCAAAGTATGTTCCAGCTACTGTGCAGTTGCCTTCATTTCACATGCTAGTAAGGTTATGCTCAAAATCCTTCAAGCTAGGCTTCAGGAGTACGTGAATTGAGAACTTCCAGATGTACAATATGGTTTTAGAAAAGGCAGAGGAACCAGGTATCAAATTGCCAACATTTGTTGGGTCATAGGGATGGCAAGGCGATTCCAGAAAAACATCTACTTCTGCTCCATTGGTTACTTGAAAGCCTTTGACTGTGTGGATCACAACAAACTGTGGAAAATTCTTAAAGAGATGGGAATACCAGACCATCTTATCTGTCTCCTGAGAAACCTGTATTTGGGTCAAGAAGAAACAGAACCTTAGATGGGACAACTGACTGGTTCAAAATTGGGAAAGGAGTAACACAAGGCTGTATATTGTCACCCTGTTTATTTAACTTATATGCAGAGTATATCATGAGACATGCTGAGTTGGATGTCAAGATTGCCAGGAGAAATATCAACAACCTCAGATATGCAGATGTTACCACTCCAATGGCAGAAAGTAAGGAGGAACTAAAGAGCCTCTGGGAAACGTGAAAGAGGTGGGTGAAAAAGCTGGCTTAAAACTCACCATTCAAACACAAAGATTGTGGCATCCAGTCCCATCAATTCATGGCAAATAGGAGAAGAAAAAGTGGAAGCAGTGGCAGGTTTTATTTTCTTGGGCTCCAGAATCACTGTGGATAGTGACTGCAGCCATGAAATTAAAAGATGCTTGCTCTTTGGAAAGAGAGCTATGACAAAACTAGGCAGTGTATTAAAAAGCAGAGACAGCTTTTCCGGTAAGCGGCCTGAGGTGACCCCTAAAAATGGTGCACTATTCACTTGACCCAGAAAACCCCACAAAATCATGCAAATCAAGAGGTTCAAATCTTTGTGTACACTTTAAGAACACTCGTGAAACTGCCCAGGCCATAAAGGGTATGCATATCTGAAAAGCCACCAAGTATCTGAAGGATGTCACGCTAAAGAAGCAATGTGTGCCCTTCCGTCGTTACAACGGTGGAGTCGGTAGGTGTGCACAGGCCAAACAGTGGGGCCGGACTCAGCGTCGGTGGCCCAAAAAGAGTGCTGAATTTTTACTACACATGCTCAAAAATGCAGAGAGTAATGCTGAACTTAAGGGCTTAGATGTAGATTCTCTGGTCGTTGAGCACATCCAAGTGAACAAGGCCCCCAAGATGCGGCACAGGACTTACAGAGCTCACAGGCGGATCAACCCCTACATGAGCTCTCCCTGCCACATTGAGATGATCCTTACTGAAAAAGAACAGATTGTTCCTAAACCAGAAGAGGAGGTTGCACAGAAGAAAAAGATATCCCAGAAGAAACTGAAGAAACAAAAACTTATGGCCCGGGAATAAAAGCTGCAAAAAATAAATGCAAATAAAAGTAAAAATAAATAAATAAATAAATAAAAAGCAGAGACATCGCTTTGCCAACAAAGCTCCCTATAGTCAAAGCTATGGTTTTTTTCAGTAGTCATATATGGATGTAGAGTCGGACCATAAAGAAGTCAGAACACTGAAGAAGTGATATTTTTGAATTGTGGTGCTGGAGAAGACTCTTGAGAGTCCCTTGGAAATTAAGGAAATCAAACCAGCCAATCCTAAAGGAAATCAACCCTGCATATTCATTGGAAGGACTGGTGCTGAAGCTGAAGCTCCAATACTGTGATCACCTGATGTGAAGAGCCAGTCATTGGAAAAGACCTTGACTTTGGAAAAGATTGAAGGCAAAGGAGAAGAGGGCAGCAGAGGATGAGGTGGTTAGATAGCATCATGACTCAATGGACATGAATCTGAGCCAACTCCAGGAGATAGTGAAGGGCAGGGAAGCCTGGTGTGCTGCCGTCCATGGAGTCACAAGGAGTCAGCCATGACTGAGCCACTGAACAACAGCAGCAGTAGCTGATTTACAAAGTTGTTCCAGTCTCTACTATATCGCAGTGTGACTCAGTTATACCCGCTCCAGTGTTCTTGCCTGGAGAACCCCAGGGACGGGGGAGCCTGGCGGGCTGCCGTCTATGGGGTCGCACAGAGCTGGACACGACTGAAGTGACTGAGCAGTTAGCAGTTGTGTAAAAAACCAGGTTTTTTTGGAAAGATTCTTTTCCATTATGGTTTCTCACAAGGGATATCAAGTATGATTGCCTGTGCTATTGCGTTTGTTTTTTACCTATTGTATATATAGCAGTTCGCATCTGCCAATCCCACATTCTGGGTCCTTCCCTCCCCATCTCACCCCGTTGGCACAACCACAAGTCTTTTCTGTCTGTCTATGAGCACTTCTGTTTTGTAGATCGATTCACTTGCGCCATATTTTATATACCACATATGGTATCAGTCTTGCTCTCTCTGACTTACTTCACTTAGCAATTTTACCTATTGTATATAGAGCAGTTCGCATCTGCCAATCCCACATTCCGGGTCCTTCCCTCCCCATCTCACCCCGTTGGCACAACCACAAGTCTTTTCTGTCTGTCTATGAGCACTTCTGTTTTGTAGATCGATTCACTTGCGCCATATTTTATATACCACATATGGTATCAGTCTTGCTCTCTCTGACTTACTTCACTTAGCATGCTAATCTCTAGGTTCATTCATGTTGCTGCAAATGACATTATTTCATTTTCCCCATCCTCATCCCAGCTTCTTCCTCCCATTTGCTTGTGGCTGGACCCAGGTTACAGAGGTGCAGTACCACGGTGAGATTCCCAAATGCTATTAGCTTTTACTCGGGATTTTGAAACTATTGTGGCCCACTTTGACAGCTCCCTATCATTGCTTGAAAGGGGAAATCCAGAGTTGCCTTGGGGCCCCTGGCCTCCTGCCTGAGTGGGGCTCATTCCCTGGGGTGGGCTGGGCAATGAGGCCGGCTCCCCAGGTGTCTGAAACAGGCTGCAGGGGTTCTGAGCCCCGTCTACAGGAAGCAGAGGACCCATACCCCTCCAGGGACATGCCAAGACCCTGTTGAGGTGGCCCAGAAAAGCTGTGTTGTTTACAAGCTCAGCACAGCTGTTACTTTAAGATGTTGATGGAAGGCAGTGTGAGGCATGAGACCCCTGGTTGGGTTGGGGCTGGGGGAGTTGCTAGGCACACCGGAGGGGTAGACAGCCACAGTTCTTTTCAAAATATAAGTTCCATGAGGCCTCAGCCAGAGATGGACCTGAGTGCAGTTTCTCTTCCTCCTAGCCCTAGGCAGAGACCCATAGGACTAGGTTTATATAACCCTAGGTATATATGTATGTGGAATGCATATATATATACTACTAGGCAGTGTATTAAAATATAAATATATATATATATAATATAAATATATAAAATATAAAAATATTGTTTATTCATTTTTCTGCTGATGGACACTTGGGTTATTTCCATACTTTAGTTATGTGAACAGTGCTGCTATGAACATGGAGTGAAGGTATCCTTTTAAATTACAGTTTTATCCAGGTGCATGCCCAGGAATGGTGATGCTGTATCACAGAGTAGCTCTATGTTTAATTTTCTAAACATAGTATAAGGAATCTCCACACTGTTTTCCATAGTGGCTGCACCAACTTAAATTCCTATCAATAGTGTAGGAGGGTTCCTTTTTCTCCACATGTTCTCCAGCATGTATTATTTTTTTTCAATTTGTTTTTTGTAGACTTTTTAATGGTGGTGATTATCCCTGGTGTGAGATGGTACCTCATTGTAGCTTGGATTTGCAATTTTCTAATAATTTGTTATGTTGAGCATCTTTTCATGTACCTACTGGCCATTTGTATGTCTTATTTGGAGAAATGTCTTTTAAAGTATTCTGCCCATTTTTTGCTCGGGATGTTTGTTTTTCGTTTGTTGTTGTTGTTGCTGAGTTGTATGAGCTATTTGTATGTTTTGGAGATTAAGCCCTTGTCTGTTGCACCATTTGCAAATATTTTCTCTCTGTAGGCTGTCTTTTCATTTTTTAATAGTTTTCTTTGGTGTGCAAAAGCTTGTAAGTTTGATTAGGTCCCATTTGTTTATTTTTGTTTTTGTTTCTATTGCCTTGGGAGATTGACCTAAGAAAACGTTGGTATGATTAAGGGCAGAGGATGTTTTGTCTATGTTCACTTCTACCTGTGTACATATATCCTTAGGTTCTTCTTTTCCTGTAACATTTCCCTTTAAATCTATACCTATTGGCCATACGCTTGTCCACATACTACTAAGTATTTACTGGATATGTTTCGTTCTTTCCAACAGATAAAGTGCAATTTACCTTGTCAGTCGCACACTATTGGACATGTGGGGTTTTCTAATTTTTTACCTTTTTTTTTTTTTTTACCACACTATAGGATTATCTTAAACTAATGTTTTCCTTTGTCTTATTTCCTTTATTTGGTAGATCCCCAAGCAGATACTAGAAGGCAAAGGGTGAGAACGGTTTTAAGCTTTGATAGTAGGTTATTTTATTGCTCTGCAGAGAGAGTAATTTACATGATGGTGCCCCCAGCAAGGCATGTGGACCTCTTTCTGCAGTATCTTAGGCAGTTGGGGTGTCACAATTTCATCTTATGCTAGTTTTATGGGCTCATAATCATACCTTATGGTTTTCCACCATAAGGTGTTTCCACTTTTGGTGTTTATTGGCTGTGCTTGTTTACAGCTGATGAATCAGTCCCTGTCTATGAATCTCCCTGTGTCCAGCGCTGTTTGACTTTGTTTGTCCATGGCTTATTTAATTTTGGATCATGGTTAAAAGATGAGGTGGCAGCAGTCACAGCCTTTTTTCACAGGCAAAGTGGAACTAATTCTGGTTTTATTCTGCACTTCTTACCACATAGCAAATAAATATATAAACTAATTATAATAATGAATATGTTTATAGAACTAATCATAATATAAAAAACTAAAGCACCCCGTTTTNCTTATTTAATTTTGGATCATGGTTAAAAGATGAGGTGGCAGCAGTCACAGCCTTTTTTCACAGGCAAAGTGGAACTAATTCTGGTTTTATTCTGCACTTCTTACCACATAGCAAATAAATATATAAACTAATTATAATAATGAATATGTTTATAGAACTAATCATAATATAAAAAACTAAAGCACCCCGTTTTTTTTGAAGTCTCCTCTATCAACCTGGACTGGCTGAGATGTCTTATAATGGACCTCTAAGGAGGCTTGGAGAGAAGAGGTCCTTTTTTCTACTGGTCAGTCTCCTCGATCATAGGGACTGTTTTGAAGCCTTAAAGAGCAAGTCACAAAAATGTCTGCCTGCATCTTTTGCCCACCTGATGTGTGTCATCAGTGTCTCTAGGAGGCTTTGAGTGGTATGTAAAATATGGAGAAGGAACTGTTTCTATGGTTACTTCCATCACTGATATCCATGTGTGTGGCAGTCATTAGGTGCTGACATATTCAACATATTCACCCTATGAGAGTGTTAAAAACAGAGAGGATCCCAGTCTAGACATCGTGAGTTGCCAGTGTTATCCTTAATAGAAATAACCCCCAGAGAAAAATCAGGGATATCTTGAAGCAAAAGGACAGCTTTATTCTCAAGGTTTGCAAACTGAGGATATTCAGTCTTCGGCTGGAACGGCAAATATGTTGGGAGGCAGGGCGCAGGGAGAGGGAGTGAGTAATTTTTGTAAACAAAAACAAAAAACACAGAAACCATAGTTTGGGAGACTTGTAATGGGACGGGATGGTCCTTGCAGCCACAAATCCTGGCCCAGTGATGGCAAGACTGTTTTCAATGATTGGCTGTCATCGGAGCTTCCTGTTAGGGTGTTTTTGTTGTTGTTGTTGTTGTTGTTGTTGTTGTTTTTAAGTTAGGACCCTTCACAGAAACAGACATCCTTGTAGATTTTGCTTGTGGTTTTCAAAGAAAATAGAGCACATGACTGAAACCCAGGTCCATCATAACCGCCTAGCTTCATTTTATTTTGGGTCCTCATTAGCCACAGGGGTCCATTTTCCCTGTTTTCCTTTGTGGATTTTTCTTCATTTTTCTCTAAAAAGCAAGAGGGTTCCAGAATAACATCAATTTCTGCTTTATTGACTATGCCAAAGCCTTTGATTGTGTGGATCACAATAAACTGTGGAAAATTCTGAAAGAGATGGGAATACCAGACCACCTGACCTGCCTCTTGAGAAATCTGTATGCAGGTCAGGAAGCAACAGTTAGAACTGGACATGGAACAACAGACTGGTTCCAAATAGGAAAAGGAGTACGTCAAGGCTGTATATTGTCTCCCTGCTTATTTAACTTATATGCAGAGTACATCATGAGAAACGCTGGACTGGAAGAAACACAAGCTGGAATCAAGATTGCCGGGAGAAATATCAATAACCTCAGATATGCAGATGACACCACCCTTATGGCAGAAAGTGAAGAGGAGCTAAAAAGCCTCTTGATGAAAGTGAAAGAGGAGAGTGAAAAAGTTGGCTTAAAGCTCAACATTCAGAAAACGAAGATCATGGCATCCGGTCCCATCACTTCATGGGAAATAGATGGGGAAACAGTGGAAACAGTGTCAGACTTTATTTTTGGGGGCTCCAAAATCACTGCAGATGGTGACTGCAGCCATGAAATTAAAAGACGCTTACTCCTTGGAAGAAAAGTTATGACCAACCTAGATAGTATATTCAAAAGCAGAGACATTACTTTGCCGATTAAGGTCCATCTAGTCAAGACTATGGTTTTTCTAGTGGTCATGTATGGATGTGAGAGTTGGACTGTGAAGAAGGCTGAGCGCCAAAGAATCGATGCTTTTAAACTGTGGTGTTGGAGAAGACTCTTGAAAGTCCCTTGGACTGCAAGGAGATCCAACCAGTCCATTCTGAAGGAGATCAACCCTGGGATTTCTTTGGAAGGAATGATGCTAAAGCTGAAGTACTTTGGCCACCTCATGCGAAGAGTTGACTTATTGAAAAAGACCCTGATGCTGGAAGGGATTGGGGGCAGGAGGAGAAGGGGACGACCGAGGATGAGATGGCTGGATGGCATCACCGACTCCATGGACGTGAGTCTGAGTGAACTCCAGGAGTTGGTGATGGACAGGGAGGCCTGGCGTGCTGCAATTCATGGGATCGTAAAGAGTCGGACACGACTGAGCGACTGAACTGACTGAGGGGATGTCATTTTATTTTTAAAGCAGTAACTTGTAAGAATTTTCTGTACGTCCTTCTCAGTCATGTGGACAGTCTTTTTTCTTTTAACTTTTTCCCTTTTTCTTGGGGCCAGGTCAGTTCCCAGCAGGGCCCCCAGAAACTTGACTATTCAATCTCAGCTCTTCACCTTTGGTGTCATGGGGTTGCTCCACCTCTGTTGCAGGGTCACCCCACTGGCCCAGGGGCTGGAAGATGGCCTTTAGACTGTCACAGGAGCTGTGGACCCCAGCGCCTGGCTGTGGGGAGCATGGCTGTTCAGGCTTCTCCTGAGCATGCCATTGCTTTTCAGACAGGGGTGTCCTGATGACCACCTGACCCAGCTTCCCCAGTCTAAGTGGGCACCTAAGCAGGGCTGTGCTGTGAGAGCCACACCAAAGACCTCCCCCAAACTTGCCCCTTGGTTCAGTTCAGTTCAGTCGCTCAGTCGTGTCCGACTCTTTGCGACCCCATGAATCTCAGTATGCCAGCCTTTCCTGTCTATCACCAACTCCCGGAGTTCACTCAGACTCACGTCCATGGAGTCGGTGATGCCATCCAGTCATCTCATCTTCTGTTGTCCCCTTCTTCTCCTTCCCCCAGTCCCTCCCAGCATCAGACTCTTTTCCAAGGAGTCCACTCTGCATGAGGTGGCCAAAGTATTGGCATTTCAGCTTTAGCATCAGTCCTTCCAAAGAAATCCCAGGGCTGATCTCCTTTAGGATGGACTGATTGGATCTCCTTGCAGTCCAAGGGATTCTCAAGAGTCTTCTCCAACACCACAGTTCAAAAGCATCAATTCTTCAGTGCTCAGCCTTCTTCACATTCCAACTCTCACATCCATATATGACCACTGGAAAAACTAAAGCTTTGACTAGACAGACCTTTGTTGGCAAAGTAATGTGTCTGCTTTTGAATATACTATCCAGGTTGGTCATAACTTTCCTTCCAAGGAGTAAGCGTCTTTTAATTTCATGGCTGCAGTCACCATCTGCCATGATTTTGGAGCCCAAAAAAATAAAGTCTGACGCTGTTTCCACTGTTTCCCCATCTATTTGCCATGAACTGATGGGACAAGATGCCATGACCTTAGTTTTCTGAATGTTGAGCTTTAAGCCAACTTTTTCACTCTCCTCTTTCACTTTCATCAAGAGGCTTTTTAGTTCCTCTTCACTTTCTGCCATAAGGGTGGTGTCATCTGCATATCTGAGGTTATTGGTATTTCTTCCAGCAATCTTGATTCCAGCTTGTGCTTCTTCCAGCCCAGCCCCTTGGTGGACACGGTTTAACAATCCATTCAGTTCTCCCCATGTAGCCATGTCAGCAGCTCCTGGAGAATTAACTGTTCTGGCAGAGATCAGCGCTGTGGCCCTGGAATGAACCTTGGGGAGCTCCGCATGAGCCCATTGTCTGACGACCAGAGCAACCCCACACTACAGTCTGCACCTGGGAGCCCCAGGCTGCCAGCCCAGCACCACATTCTCTGCCCCGCTTTCCTGCTCTTGTCCTGATCTGCTGTCTGGTGCCCATGGAGACAGTGCGCAGAGCAAGACTGTCTCAGGTCGTCCCTGCAGACAGCCCTCCTGCTGTCGGTCTGTGACCAGGCTCGAGGGTGCTCTGGCTCTTCCTGCCAGGGCAGGAGGAGGAAAACCAGCTGCAGGTTTTGACCTATGGTCCTGGACTAGAATATCTTAACCTCAGCACCACGGGCAGTTTAGATGGCGTAATTCTAGGTTGTGGGGGGCTGTCCTATGCATATTGAGGTTTTTTGCAGCATCCCAACTCCTCACCCATTAGATGCCAAGAGTACTTCCCAGCCGTGACAATCACAAGTGTCCCTTGACACTGAAAATGTCCCCTGAGGGAAAGAATCACTCCCTGCCCCAAAGGAAGACAAATGATGTAGTGAATGGAGGCTAGCATTTAAAAAGAAAGGAAAATCAGACTTCCCTGGAGGTGCAGTGAAGAAGAATCCACCTGCCTATTCAGGGACATGGGTTCAATCCTTGGTCAGGGAAGATTCTACTTGCTGAGAAGCAACTAAGCCCGTGTGCCACAGCTACTAAAGCGTACACACTCCAGGTCTGAGAGCCACACTACAGAGCCTGATCCTGCACCTACTGAAGCCCGGGCTCCTAGGCTGTGCTCTGCAACAAAAGAAGCCGCCACGATGAGAAGCTCACCACAGTGAGAAGCTCTGCAATGAGAGAAAGCCCACAGCAGCAACGAAGACCCCGTGCAGCCAGAGGTAAATAAAATAATAAATAAATAAATATAGACGTGTATGCATGTCCACAAATAATAAAAATAAATTTAAAAAAAAGAAGAAAGGAAAATCAGAATGCAACACATGTTGATAAGGTCAGTCTTCCTTGATGAAACTTCTATTTTGATTAATAATATATCCATGTATATCCTAGATCATCTGGTAAATTTTTTTTAAGCTTTGACATTTCAGACTTTTAGAAAATTTTTAAAAGTACAAAGAACTTGTGTAGACCCCGATACTAACTTTCCACACTTGATTTCTCTGCCTTCTCCCCTCGCTCTCCTTCCGTCTTCTGTTTTTCAAATGCTTCCTATGAGCACAGGGGCCTTTTGTACCAAAATACCACCCTCTGTGCTCTAAGCTGTCATTGCTAATGTTTGGGTTTAGGTTCATAAGTGACAGTGATTTATAATTGTTCTCACCTGTGTTGTCATTTTAGGGTATTCAGGCCACACTTGTCTACAGTTTGTGACAATTTCTGTATTGCATTTCTGTTTAGAAAGTTTTGAAAAATTCCCCCCAAAATTCCCAAGGACCAAGTGTCCTTTCAGGTTATTATTTTTCTTTATAATGCTATTATTCATTCAGAATCTTTGTTTCTTTAGCACATGTTTTGATGTGTATATGTTTGTTCCATTTGTTTATAACATTAATTAGCCACTACCTGAGAGAGATTTCCCCCACCTTTAGAAATTGTTTGACTAATTTTTAGGTATCTTCCTCAGTCCTGATTTTTACTATCATGTAAAACTTTTTGTTTTTGTTGTTAGACTACTGTTATATTGATTTACTAATGTTTTCAGATAATTAACTAAGGGTTTTATAAACATTTGTTTAAATGTGGAATTTTTGTTCTTAGCATTGTTTATTTTCCATAATTTTCACCTTGAACTTGGTTCCTTTTCTAAATTCCTGAAACCCAAATTCATCTGTCTTTCCTTATTGAAATTAATATGAGCAAGTAGTAAAAATTTGTCAAACATACAATTTGGCAGTAAATTGTCACTGGATTTTTTATTTTGTTATTTTCAGGTTAAAAAATGTTCTTTATATCTTGGATATACTAAGCTTACACAGACTATTTCCAAGTCTTAAAAAAAATAATAAGTAGGGCACATTTTAATTCTATTGTTTGTATTCACTTATACTGTATAATTTAGTATTCTGAGGCTGTTTCACATACAGTTTCTGTTAATTCACTAGAGAATTCAAAAGGTCAATAGTAGAGCTGGAGGGAATATGGAAGGCCATGCAGGAGACCAGAGGCTGGACTTCTTGACTGGATACTGGACACTATATGCTCTGATGTCCTGAAGAGTGTTCTCTAAAATATTAGAACTTGTCAACATGTTACAGTCAAACAAGAGCATATGTAAATCCAGAAGACATAGCCACACTGACACTGAATATCAGTGAGGCAACCACCGGCTGCATCAGGCCCTTCAGCCCCCTCTCCGGTTTCCCGAGTCCCCCTGCCCACTCCTGCCTTCCACACACCCACTGCCCCCACCGGTGGGACCCCTGGGCCTGGAGGCCGAGTCTGAGAGCCTACTCCACCAGCCCCCTCCTCCTCCTGCAGGATTGACGTCTTCCTCCTAACGGGCCACCTGTGTGCTCGGGGCCCATCCCTGTGTCCCCAGATCCTTGTCCCAGCAGGCATGGCCTCCTTCTCCTGCCTTCCAGCTCCCTCCCTCTCAGTGCCCCTCTGTGTTTGAACACTGAAAATCTCTCCCATACTTAAAAATTCCTCCCTGTATTTCCCAGAAGACTTCCAGCCTTTATTACCCAGGATGGTCTTACTCTCGTGGCTACTATACGACAGGATCACAATGATTGTTTGTTGCATAAAAGGAATGAAGGACGAATGAATAAATTCCATTATATTACAGTATCAGCTTTACCTACTTTAAAAGTTATTATTCTCTTTGTTCATTTGAAAGAGCCATTCTTCATGGAATCTAGTCATGTTTCTGTTCTAAGCTCAAGATGTGTAAAACCCAGAATGGCAACTCCTTAATGTGCTATGAAATATATAATTTTCAAGAGACCCAGCACTTTTGTGTTTGCATGGCCACCATCATCTCCCTGTGGACAAACCTACCAGGGTATCTACCTGACCTGAGCCACATCCTGAGTCTGTACCCAGAGGTGAGCCCTGAAGACTTGCAGGGTAGGGACTAGAGGGACATAGAGGGACTGAGCTCTGCTGGTCTCTGCTGATACACTCTCCCTTCTCCCTAACTTAGCAGAAATGTGCACACTCTGTGATTTTATGTGAATTAGATAAAGTCTATCTGTATCCTCAACCGCTTGGTGGTTTGAAACTTTTATGAATACCTGGGTCACATTAGTTCAATCTGAACAAAGTGTTACCTAGTTTAATTTATTTTTCTAGTACATCAACCTTGAATTATTTTAAAAAATATGTATTCATTTATTCGTCTGCACTGGGTCTTAGTTGTGGCATAGGGCATCTTTGATCTTCCTTCTGGCATGTGGGATCCTTTTTTTTTTTTAAGTTGTGGCATGCAAACTCTTTGGCATGTGGAATCTAGTTCCCCAACCAGGGATCGAACCTTGGCCCCTTGCATTGGGAGCATGCAGCATTAGCCACTGGATCACCCAGGAAGTCCCTCAACCTTGTGTTTTAACTTGTAGACCCATTTGTTTTTAAATCTTCTTCTCATCTGTTTTCATATATCCACTAATTTGTAATACTCTTTAAACAAAGAATAGGAAACACAGGCCAATTTATGTCCTATTCTCTTAAATTTGAAATAGTTTTCAAACTTTCAAGAAGAACACTGACAAGTAGAAGCTGGTTTTCTGGAGGTTATATCACAGAGAGAATTCAAAGGACACTTGAACCATCCTCTCATACACAGAACACACAGGGGTCAGGAGGCAGGATGAGGGCTGGAATCTGTGGACCTGGGCAGCTGAGGGTGTGCTGGGCCCACTCTGACTGCCGTCCTGTACACCATCCTTCGGGTTCCTGACTGCCATCCCTTCTGACAGCTCTCTGCTACAAGAGAGGAGATTGACTACTCTGAGGACAGCTCCCCTTTCAGTCACATTCCTTGTGTGACCACCATTCTCCCCATCACTGTATCATGTGAGGGACATCTAGCTGGCTGTTAGGATATTTCTGGACTGCACTTTGATATCTTCTTTGCTGGGCCTGATTCTGGATTTAGATTAACAATCCAAACCATAAACTAGTTGATTAATTTACATTTGATCAGTTTTACTCTTAGAACAGCAGGGAAGGGCTGGGTCCTCCATAGGCCCAGAAGAAAGGCACTGGGATGTTTTCTTGACCTGGGTGGTTCTTCCTTCCCCAGTGATAAGCTTTTCTACCAAGACTTGAGGCTGTTAGGGATCTTTAACTAACTGAGGAGCTTTAGGATTGCCTGGAGTCCTGTTCTTCCTGTGACAGGTGCCAATTAAACTCTCAATTTGAGGGGCACCTGCTCTTGGCCTAAACTTAGTGGTCAGAGCTCCCCAGAGCTCTCGGGATATCTGAAGCCCAAGAGCAAAACTAAGCGGTTCCTGAGAGGGAAGGGAAGGCAGAAGAGCCGTGCTGCTGTTGATTCCGGTTTGCTTTCCTGAGCGTGCCACCAACTCCACCGACTTAGCAGAGATCTGACTGGGATCAGGAACCAGGTGAGCCCGACCCGGGGGTTCTTGGCATCTCAGAGCCCACACCATGTCTCTGGAGACCCCTTGGCTCTGAGGCGGATATAGGTCTCCTTTTCGCTAGCCTAGGGCTGCATCTGGGAAAGGCCTCGCCTTGTTGGGGGCCGCGCTGGGGGTGGGGCCTAGAAGAGGGGCGGGCGCTTCCGGCCGCGCCTTCACCACCGGGTCAGAGGATAAATTTCCAGCCCAGCCCGGGGGAAGTGTTTCCACTCAGCACGGAAACCAGCCCCGTGACCATGATCCTGGGTTACTGGGACATCCGCGGAGTGAGCTGGGGTCACCACGGCGGGAAGGATGGAGGCCGGCAGGGTAGGGCGGGTTGGGGGTGGGAAATGCTGTGCAATGGGGATTGATTTCACTAGAATATTCCTCTTCAGAGCTTGGTGGAGCCAAGCCCAAAGTCCTATCCCTCTGCCCTTTTTTCTCAAGCGGGGCTTCTGCGCAGTAGTGTGGGTAGGGGTTGGTGTTGAGGTTGTGGGAACACAGAAAGTCGGGCAATTAGGACCTGACGTCCGCTGTCCCTCTGGCCGTCTCTCTCAGCTGGCCCACGCCATCCGCCTGCTCCTGGAGTACACAGGCTCACACTATGAGGAAAAGAAGTACACGATGGGGGACGGTAATGGCATCCTTGTCATGTCCTGACTTCTGCCCAACTCATGCTGGTTGGTGCCAAGCATCCCGTGTCCTGACCCCTGTTGTTCACGTCTGTCGCCCTCCACTCCGGCCCGCCCCGCTGGAGCAGGGACCTGCCCCTTCCCGAACCCTTTAGGGAGCAACTGGCTTCCAAGGAAGGATATGAGAGCCCACAGCTGGGTCCTGTATCAGCCATTGGCACAGGCTCCCCTTAGTGCTTACCTAAACCATTTGTAAGGATTACTCACCTAGTTTCAAGAAGTTTCTAAGTTGGTTTTTCCCCTCAAAGCTCCATGTGAGATTAGTGGTTCAGATTCCAGATCCACCAGTTCAGAGGGGTCTTGCCTCTACTCCTTGCTGGGTCCCCCTGGAAAGGAGGGTTGGATTCCTGGGAGGTTGTTTAATTGCATCTACTTTTTCACAGCTCCTGACTATGACAGAAGCCAGTGGCTGAATGAAAAATCCAAGCTGGGTCTGGACTTTCCCAATGTAGGTGCAGGGGCTGGGGTGCTGGGAGAGGGGAGTGGACAGTGTCTCCATCCACCTCCTTCCCTGGTTTAGAGGTTTCAGGAACAGGTGCCTTCTGCTCTGTCTCTCAGCATCCTGGTTCTGTTTTCTGCCTTTCCATGATGCTGTGTGTCCCAGCTCATCCCTTCATTTTACAACATATCATTTAGTGTCTGCTGGAGAAGGAAATGGCCCCCACTCCAGTACTCTTGCCTGGAAAATCCCATGGATGGAGGAGCCTGGTGGGCTGCAGTCCATGGGGTTGCTAAGAGTCGGACACGACTGAGCAACTTCACTTTCACTTTTCATTTTCATGCATTGGAGAAGGAGATGGCAACCCACTCCAGTGTTCTTGCCTGGAGAATCCCAGGGACGGGGGAGCCTGGTGGGCTGCCGCCTACGGGGTCGCCCAGAGTCGGACATGACTGAAGCGACTTAGCACAGCAGCATTTAGTGTCTGCAGTGGGCCAGGCTCTGTGAGTGCCAGATTTCATCTCTGCTCTTACTCAAGGGAGGAGATGCAGGTGGCCCAAGTGACCAGGCCCTGTTCTTCCAGCTGCCCTACTTAATTGATGNGGACATGACTGAAGCGACTTAGCACAGCAGCATTTAGTGTCTGCAGTGGGCCAGGCTCTGTGAGTGCCAGATTTCATCTCTGCTCTTACTCAAGGGAGGAGATGCAGGTGGCCCAAGTGACCAGGCCCTGTTCTTCCAGCTGCCCTACTTAATTGATGGGACTCACAAGCTAACCCAGAGCAGTGCCATCCTTCGCCACATTGCTCGCAAGCACAATATGTGTGAGTGAGCATGAGGTTGGGGGCAGGGGCACAGGTGGCCATGCCCTGGGATGAACTGGGGTGGGATGCTGAGGGTGAGTCTCTGTTGTGTGGCCACAGGTGGGGAGACAGAGGAGGAGAAGATTCGAGTGGACTTAATGGAGAACCAGGTTATGGATGTCCGCTTGCACATGGCCAGGATCTGCTACAGCCCTGACTTTGTGAGTCCTTTCACATTGGACTGGACAGGATTTGAAACGCTGGACACAGTCCTCTACACTGGAGAATCTTAGGAAAGACTCCAGCTTCCTCTGGGTGGAAATTCAGTTCCTAGACAGGTGTTTACATTGTTAACCCAGTGTCTCTTCCTCAACATTTCTGGCATAAACACAGGTGCCTAGTAGGCAGCCCGGGGTCAGACTTTATTCCTCTCCCACTTGTCTTTCAGCCTATCAGATTCTCCAACTGTCCAGAAACTGCTCAAGCCTCTACACCATTTCTGACTCCCAAACTGGAATGTAGGACTTTTTCCCCTAGTCATTCTAGTGTTGATTGGCTTGAGGTCTGAGGACCAAGCTCTGCCAGGTCTCACAGCACTGCTGGTCTGACCCAGGGCAGGTGTCTGGAGCTGAGTGGTGACAGGTTCATGAACAGTGTGGTTTTGCCCTTTGTCTTCCCATCGCCTCTCGCAGATGGGAGGTGGTACCCAGAGGAGTCTGATGAAGACAAGTGGTTGAATTGCAGCCTGGGCACTGACCCAGGTGCAGTCAGGGGACATGGCTGCTCACCTGACAGCTGGAATCAGACACAGCCCTAGGAGGCCTGCTGTCTGCCAGGGAGTCTGTCTGAAGGCAGTGACAGCTGTTTTGTGTCTCAGGAGAAACTGAAATCTGGTTACTTGAAGGAAATTCCTGGAAGGATGAAGCTCTTCTCAGTTTTTCTGGGGAAGAGGTGTTGGTTTACAGGGAACAAGGTAAGGGGGATGGCTTTGGGGGAGGGAGAGCTGTCATTTTTCCCCAGGTTCAGAGTTTGGTGCACATTCATGCTTTGTCTTCCTGCAGCTCACCTATTTGGATTTCCTGGCTTATGACATCCTTGATTTGCAACGCATATTTGAGCCCAGGTGCCTGGATGAATTCCCAAACCTGAAAGATTTCCTCACCCGTTTTGAGGTCATTCCCATGATCCCCCTAGTATTTATGTCTCTTCTCCTGCCTTTCTCTGATGCTTCCCTGGGTGTACGCATGCTAAGTTGCTTCAGTCATGTCCAACTCTTTATGACCCTACAAATTGTAGCTTGCCAGGCTCCTCTGTCCATAGGATTATCCAGGCAAGAATACTGGAGTGGGTTGCTATGCCCTCCTCCAGGGGATCTTCCCAATCCAAAGATCAGACCTGCATCTCTCAGACCTGCATCTCTTTTATCTCCTTCATTGGTAGATGAGTTCTTTATCACTAGTGCCACCTGGAAAGCCTGGATGATTTCCTAGTTGGAACTACAATGAAGAATAGCATTTATGGAGAAATTGGTTTATGCCAGAATCTCTGCTCAGCAATGACATAAATTGTGTCAGATTTAATCTTTATAACATTACTACACGGTAGAAAAATTATGCTCTGCATTTTACAGATAAGGAGTCAAGCGGAAAGGACAAGTAGTTTCTGCAGGTCACAGAACCAGAACAGGCTGTGCTGGGCTCCCAGGCAGAGCGTCTGACTTCCATGGGCAGCATCAGTGGCTCCTCATTTCCTGTAGGAATAAAACCCTCAGGTCCCTATCATGACTGTGTTGACAGCCCTGGAAAGTGTGTAGGAAGCAGAACCTTCAGGAGATGGTATGAAGCTGGCATTAGTAGAGTGAGACACAGTAGGATTGATATCAAGGACTAAAAAGACAGACAGTATTTTCTCCTCATCTCCAAAGGGCTTTGCAGCAGTTGAGTCTCTGCCTCTTGTTCTGAGATTCTCAGAGCTGTAGTTGGTGGCTTCCCTGGTGACTCAGATGGTAAAAAAAATCTGCCGTCACTGTGGGAGACCCTGGTTTGATCCCTTACTTGGGAAGATACCCTGCAGAAGGGAATGGCTACCCACTCCAGTATTCTTGCCTGGAGAATTCCATGGACAGTGGAGCCTGGGTGGGCTACAGTCTGTGGGGTCCCAAAGAGTCGGATATGACTGAGTGACTAACGTAACACTTCTGCTAACATAATATAGATGTTCTGTGCGAGGATTTTATCTTGACTCCTCATTTGGGGGGCACTTTCCTTCCCTCCTCATCTCCCATCCTGTCTTCCTTCCCGTTACTCCAGATTCTGTCTGAAAGATGGGTTAGTATTTTCAAGTCACATTCACTGATCTATCCTCTCCCCTGTATGAGACACTGTGTCAGGCACAGTGGGATACACATGTCACATAATCCTGGTGCCTTGTGTCTGGGGCTCAGTGCAGCTGGGGAACTACAGGAACCCTGAGCTGTGTGGTGTGGGTGGAGCCACCTTAGGGCTGGAGGAGCACAGCCTGACCTCTCCTCCCAGCTCATCATTCACCCAACTGGGGAGCAACAGAGTCTGCTTTGTGACAGATATGGGAATTTGAAGCTCTTGTCCAAGAGGTTTTTGTCTACAGTCTGTTTTGTATGCCCTCATCTATCATGAAATCTGCTTTCTCAGCTAGTTCTCATCAGCTCTAGTTCTGGTCCAAGGCTTATTGCCTTGAGAATTTTGCAAGAGCTGGGGTGACTGTCCAGCAGGGAGGATGGGGACAGATGTGGCCTGCAGTGTGGCCTGTTGGGCCCTGGGCTGTGGGGCACAGGCAGCCCTAGATCTTGGAGTCCTGGGAACTCTTGGGCACTGTCTTTCTTGGGAAGATGGTGCACAGCTTCACTTGAGTGTTGCTGCCTGGCTGACTGTAGCAGGACTGAAGATGAGGTAGGTTGAGGGCCAGTGAGAGTGGGCTCAGGTCCCAGTCCAGGCAATTGGTCTGTCTTTTAAGTGAAAAATTAGAGTCTGGCCTAGCCTAGTCTTGTTGCTTCAACCCTTGTATCATGTTTCATCCATGTTTTCCTGAATAATTGGGTGAAATATGGTCTCTTCTGCAAGTTTCTTGGGTACTTTCTGAGCACTTTTGTTTTTCTAGGGCCTGTCTCTCTGTGGAAACCCTTGCAACTAGGAGCCTTTTCTGAGAATGAGAATAATTTTGGAGAATGAGAAGAAAAAATACTCTTATGACCAGATGTAAATTGGAAAAAAACCCTCACAGTTTAAGAACAGTGTTGTTGTTCAGTTGCTCAGTTGTGTCTGACTCTTTGCAGTCCCATGAACTGCTACACACCAGGCCTCCCTGTCCCTCACCATCTCCCGGAGTTTGCTCGAACTCATGTCCATTGAGTCGATGATGCCATCCAACCTTCTCATCCTCTGTTGCCCTGTTCTCTTGCCCTCCGTCTTTCCCAGCATCAAGGTCTTTTCCAATGAGTCAGTTCTTCCTATCAGGTGGCCAAAATATTGGATCTTCAGCTTAAGCATCAGTCCTTCCAATGAATACTCAAGGTTGATTTCCTTTAGGATTGACTGCTTTGATCTCCTTGCAGGTCAAGGGACTCTCAAGAGTCTTCTCCAGCACCACAATTCAAAAACATCAATTCTTTGGCGATGAGCCTTCTTTATGGTCCAACTCTCACATCCATATATGACTACTGGAAAAACCATAGCTTTGACCAAACAGACCTTTGTTGGCAAAGTGATGTCTTTGTTTTTTAATATGCTGTCTAGGTTTGTCATAGCTTTCTTTTCAAGGAGCAACTGAAAGTGAAAGTCACTCAGTTGTGTCTGACTCTTTGTGACCCCATGGACTGTAGCCTGCCAGGCTCCTTTGTCCATAAAATTATCCAGGCAAGAATACTGGAGTGGGTGGCCTTTCCCTTCTCCAGGGAATCTTCCCAACCCAGGAATCGAACCCAGGTCTCCCACATTAGGTGAATTCTTTACCGTCTGAGTCACCAGGGAAGCCCTTCAAGGAGCAAACATCTTCTAATTTCATGGCTTCAGTCACCATACACAGTAATTTTGGAGCCCAGGAAAGTAAAATCTGTCACTTCTACTTTTTCCCCTTCTATTTGCCATGAAGCAATGGAACTGGATGCCATGGTCTTATTTTTTTGAATGTTCAGTTTCAAGCCAGATTTTTCACTCTCTCTTTCACCCTCATCAAGAGGCTCTTTAGTTCCTCTTCACTTTCTGCCATTAGAGTGGTATCATATACTTATCTGAGGTTGCTGATGTTTCTCCTGGCAGTCTTGATTCCATCTTGTCATTCATCCAGGCCAGCATTTCACATGAAGTACTTTGCATGTAAGTTAAATAAGCAGGCTGACAGTATGTGGTCTTGTCCTACTCCTCTCCCAATTTTGAACCCATCTGTTGTTCCATCTAAGGTTCTAACTCTCCTACATACAGGTTTCTCGGGTGATACATAAGTGGTCTAGTATTTCCATTTCTTTTAAGAATTTCCCACAGTTTGTTGTGATCCACACGATCAATGAAGCAGAAGTGGATGTCCATCTGGAACCCCCTTGCTTTTTCCATGGTCCAGCAAATGTTGGCAATTTGATCTCTG
This sequence comes from Oreotragus oreotragus, assembly GCA_006410675.1. Lineage (NCBI taxonomy): Eukaryota > Metazoa > Chordata > Mammalia > Artiodactyla > Bovidae > Oreotragus > Oreotragus oreotragus. Next base: position 270,757 of record SJYX01006496.1, read on the forward strand.
CCTTTTCTAGACAGCTTTTACATCTGGAAGTTCTTGGTTCATGTACTTTTGAAGCCTAGCATGAAGGATTTTGAGCATAACCTTGTCAGTATGTGAAATAAGTGCAATTGTACAGTAGTTTGAACATTCTTTGGTGTTGCCCTATTTTGGGATTGGAATGAAAACTGACCTCTTCCAGTCTTGTGGCCACTGATCAGTTTCCCAAATTTATTGACATATTGAGTGCAGCACTTTAACAGCATCATCTTTAAGGGTTTTCAATAGCTCAGGTGGAAGTCTGTCACCTCCGCTAGCTTTGTTCATAGTAAAGTTTCCTAAGGCCCACTTGACTTCACACTCCCGGATATATGGCTCTAGGTGAGTGGCCACACCATTGTGATTATCTGGGTCATTAAAACCTTTTTTGTGTAGTTCTTCAGTGTATTTTTGCCACCTCTTCTTAATTTCTTCTGCTTCTGTTATGTCCTTACTGTTTCTGTCTTTTATTGTGCCCTTCCTTGCATGAAATGTTCCCTTGATCTCTCCAATTTTCCTGAAGAGATCTATAGTCCTTCCCATTCTTTCCCATTCTATTGTTTTCCTCTACTTTGCATTGTTCATTTAAGAAGACCTTATCTCATTTAATAGATCTTGCTATTGTCTATAATCAGTTGAGAATAGCAATCTTGCTGTTCTCTATAAGCAGTTGAGAATAGAATCAGTTGAACTCTGCAATCAGTTGAGTATATCCATCCCTTTCTCCTTTGCCTTTCACTTCTCCTTTTTCCTCAGCTATCTGTAAAACCTCCTCAGACAACCGCTTTGCCTCCTTGCATTTCTTTTTCTTTCAGATGATTTTGGTCACTGCCTCTTGTCCAATGTTATGAACTGCCATCCATGTTCTACTGCAATCAGTTGAGTATATCCATCCCTTTCTCCTTTGCCTTTCACTTCTCCTTTTTCCTCAGCTATCTGTAAAACCTCCTCAGACAACCGCTTTGCCTCCTTGCATTTCTTTTTCTTTCAGATGATTTTGGTCACTGCCTCTTGTCCAATGTTATGAACTGCCATCCATGTTCTTCAGGCACTCTGTCTACCAGACCTAATCTTTTGAATCTATTAATCACCTCCACTGTATAATTATCAGGGAATGGATTTAGGTGCTACCTAAATGGCCTAGTGGTTTCCCCTACATTTTTCAATTTAAGCCTAAATTTTGCAGTAAGGAGCTGATGGTCTGAGCCACAGTAAGTTCCAAGTTTTGTTTTTACTGACTGTGTAGAGCTTCTCCATCTTTGACTGCAAAGAACATAATCAATCTGATTTTGGTTTTGGCCATCTGGTGATGTCCTTGTATGGAGTTGTCTCTTGGTTTGTTAGAAAAGGGTGTTTACTATGACCAGCTTGTTCTCTTGAGAAAACCTGTTAGCCTTTGCCCTGCTTCATTTATGTACTTCAGGGTCTAACTTGCCTGTTATTCCAGGTATCTCTTGATGTCATAGTTTTCCATTCTCATTCCTGATGATGAAAAAAGACCATTTTGTTTTGATGTTAGTTCTAGAAGGTGTTGTAGGTCTTCATAGAACTAATCAACTTCAGCTTCTTTGGCATCAGTGGTGGGGGCATAGATTTGGATTACTGTGATGTTGAATGGTTTGTCTTGAAATGAACCAAAATCATTCTGTCTTTTTTGAGATCGCACCCAAGTACTGCATTTTGGAGTCTTGTTGACTATAAGGGCTATTCCATTTCTTCTAAGGGATTCTTCGCCACAGTAGTAGATACAATGGTCATCTGAACTAAATTCTCCCTTTTCCATCCATTTTATTTCACCGATTCCTAAGATGATGTTTAATCTTGCCATCTCCTGCTTAACTGCAATTTACCTTGATTCATGGACCTATCGTTCCTGGTTCCTATGCAGTATTATTCTTAAAAGCATCAGACTTTGCTTTTACCACCAGATACATCCAAAACTGAGCATTGTTTCTGCTTTGGCCCAGCCATTTCATTCTTTCTGGAGCTTATGCATCTTAACCACCTAGGGACCATGTATCCAAAACACAGAAAGTTTCATCTTGTTTTTTTCCATCCTGAATTCCCTTGCAGGCACTATTGGTGGGCAACTGCCTTGCTGGTCACTTAACTGTTTGTGTAAGTGGATGATGAGTGAGCCTCCTTGTTTTCAGCTGTGGGGAAGCGGGTGCAGCAGAGAGACTCAGAATGGAGAGGGAGAGCAAGCAGGCTATATTCTAGCCATATTACTTGTGTGATCATGAGGGAGGTGCTTCTCTTCTGAGTGCCTCAGTTTCCCTTTTGATAAATGATCTCAGTAGAACCCATCTTGCAGGAGAGTCGTGAAGAGATTCTAAACCTATGTTATAATGTCTAATGGATATACAGCACCATTTAATACAGTATAGAGTCTGTATGTGGTGAGTCTGGATGTCAGATGAATTACAGGAAATTGGAAGAGTTAACTTCCCAGAGCTGGGGACCCCAGAAGACTATCTTTTGCCCCAACATTCGATTCCCACATGGAAGGGCTGTACCCCAGGTCCCAAACTTGGGGAGAGCTGCCTGGGTTCCATTGGGGCAGCAGACCTGAGGCCTGGTGTTCCTTTTCCCACCCTCAGGGCCTGAAGAAGATCTCTGCCTACATGAAGTCCAGCCGCTTCCTCCCGGGCCCTCTGTTCCTGAAGCTTGCCGTGTGGGGCAACAAGTAGTGCCTGCAACCAGGAGATGGGCGTGAGGAGCCAGCGCCTTGGAGACCAGGTGGACCTCCTGCCCGCGGAACCATCTGTCTTTTTCTTTTTCCTTCTGTTCGCTCGAGATGGCTTCTTGGCCCCCTTATCCCCCGCCCACACCCCTTTCCATCCCTACTTTAAAGATTCAGGTTCCCACTATTTTTGAGCAAAGTTCCTCCCCGACCACACATTATCCCTCCTGCATTAAAACCACCCACTCTAACCTTCCCTTTCATGATTACTTCTGCTGTGAGCAGCCCAGCCAGACCCCTGGCCCACAGGGCTCTGCTCTGAGCTCCCAGCGCTGCCCTGAAGACCAGACCTGGCCTGGTGTGCAGTCCATGCTTCCCAGTGTGGTTCCTGCCCTGCCTGTCTGATGCCCAGTAAAGCTTTATCACACCTGCTGTGTCTTGTCTTATTCTCCCAGGGCTTCCTGGAGTCATGACTGAGTGTGTTGGGGGTGTGTGGATGTCTATTTTCCCCTCTTGTCCACTGCAGGGCTCCATGGATGGGTATGGGTGTGTGTGGGGGTGGGGTGGGGTGGGGTGGGGTAGACTGTTGGGGATGAGTAGGTTATATGATTGCTTGTTCATTTCTATCTCCACTTCATGTACCTCCTTTCCTTAGCATCAGATCTCTGCAGAAGGGGAGCCCTTCTGTGTCTGGTTCCCTCTTTAATTCATCATTCATGGGCTGCCTCCTGTCAGCTTGCAGTATTCTGTGTCATGGTTCAGGGGGCTCTTGGGTGCTGGGGAAGGGGTCTGAGTAGTCTACTGATGGTGTGGGATCCTGGTGGATTTGCTTGTCACCTTTTCCTGGAAGCTTACCCTGCTTTAGATACCCTTCATCTGTGTTCTTACAACACGCATGCTAAGTTGCTTCAGTTGTGTCCAACTGTTTGCAACGCTGTGGATCTAGCCTGCCAGGATTCTTTGTCCATGGGATTCTCCAGGCAAGGATTCTGGAGTGGGCTGCTATTCCCTTCTCCAGGGGATCTTCCCGACCCTGGGATCAAACCTGAGTCTCCTGTGCCCCCTGCATTGACAGGCAGATTCGCTACCACTGAGCCACCTGGGAAGCTCTATTTTTAAATACGTTTTTTGTAGTATACCAACTTTGTGTATTAACTTACAAAATTTGTTTTTTAAAGTTCCTTTCATTAATTACCTATATCCACTACTTTGTAATAGCCTTTTAACAAGGAAAAGAAACCACAGTCCAACCTATGTCCTGTTCTCCTAATTTTGAAATAAACTTCTGCCTGCAAAGAGGAAAGTTGGCAGGTAGGACATTATTCTTGTGCTGATTGTACCTCAGATCACAGATCAGAGTGACATCAAAAGACACTGAGCCCTCACACTACTGTATATAAGATGGATTACCAATAAGGACGTACCGTACAGTGCAGGGAACTCTACTCAATATTCTGTGTTAATCTATGAGAAGAGGATCCGAAAAAGGGTGAACACCTGTATATGTATAACTGAATCACTTTGTTGCACACCTGAAACTAACGCACCATCGTAAATCAACTATACTTCAATATAATTTCTTTAAAGACACAGATCACTCTCTTAAAATCACATTGGGTCAGGAGGCAGGATGAGGGCTGTGATCTGTGGATCTAGGCAGCTGAGGGTTTGTGGGGCGCCTCTGACTCTGGTCCTGTGTGGAGTTGTATAGGTTGTCACCCCTCTATGGACCTCTTGGGAGCCATGCACTCCAAGGACTGATCGCCCCTGGGTCACTTTCCCACCACACTGCCCCTCACTGTCCCATCAATGAGAGAGACATGGAGCTGTCTGTCAGAACATCTCTAGAGCTGCACCTGGGTACCCTCTCTGCTGTGTGCAGATCTGGATTTAGATTCACAAGTGAGGTCATAAACTACTTGATTAATTTATGTTGTACCTTTATTTTTAGGCACATGATAAGGGAAGGGTCCTACAGAGTCTCTGAAAGGAGCACAGGGAGACCACATTTCCTTTCTCTGCCTCCTCACCTCTTCTTATCGCACCAATGGTCTGTTCTGGAAGACTGCAGCTATCATGGGTTATATTAATAAATCATGGAGCGTTAGGATTGCCTGGGGTTCTCATCTTCCTGTAACATTGGCCGATTTTATGTTATGATATGATTCAGGCTTGTTTCCCAAGGGCACTGGAAACTAACCCCCTGTTAGCTGAAGTCTCCCTGGGGTCGGGAACCAGGCGAGCCCGACCTCGGCGGCCTTTGACCTCTAGGCGCCCAGAGACTGGCTTCCGAAGGAATCTGCTGAGAGACAGAGCAGACCAGCCTCTGCCGGCGGGGGGGCTGAGTCAGGGGCTGGGCTGGGGGCGGGGCCGAGAGGAGGGGCGGGTGCTTCCGGCCCGCTTTCTCCCGGATTGAGGAGTTTCAAGCCCAACTGCACTGGAGCTCCTGCACTCTGAGCGTCATAACCTGCACCATGCCCATGATTCTGGGTTACTGGGACATCCGCGGGGTGAGCGGGGGTCCCCCAGGGCGGGGGGGAAAGGTGGAGGCGGGTGGGGAAATGGTGCGCCCCCCTGGGAAAATGCTGCAAAGCTGAGGCCGGTTCAAACCAGAAACTTCCACAGGACTTCCTGCAGCAGAGCCCCTCTCCCCTCAGCCCAATCATTTTCTCTGGGTGTTGGCATGTGTGTGTGTGGCGTGGGTGGGCTGGTGCAGGTGACAGTGCTGAGGGAGTGGGAGGTGTGGAAGTGACCTGGAACAGTGAGAGCTTTGCAGTCAAGACTCTGTCCCACCATCTCTCGCAGCTGGCCCATGCCATCCGCCTTCTCCTGGAGTACACAGACACAAACTATGAGGAGAGACAGTACTCGATGGGAGATGGTAATGGAATCCTTTTTCTGCTGTAACTTCTGCTGAACTCATGCTGATTTGTTGCCAAGCAACCCATGTTCTGGCCTTGTTGCTCCCATCCCTTAAACTCCACCAGCTGGAAAGGGGCCTGCCCCTCCCCAAACCCTTTGTGGGTGCAGCTGTCCTCCAAAGCAGGACATGAGAGCCCCTGTGGCAGCCTGGGGCTCTGTTTAGTTCTTGCATTAGCTCTCTGTAAGCCTCAGCTCAGGGAGGTTCCAAATCCTTCCACGTGTGCTTTCCCCTAAAGCTCCGTGTAAGATTAGAATCCAGCTCAGAATCCATATCCGTCAGTTCAGGGGGTCTTGCCTCTGACTCCTTGGTAGGTCCCCCGGGAAGGAGGGTTGGATTTGTGGGAGGTTGTTTCACTGCATCTTCTTTTTCCCAGCTCCTGACTATGACAGAAGCCAGTGGCTGAATGAAAAATTCAAGCTGGGCCTGGACTTCCCCAATGTAGGTGCAGGGGCTAGGGTGCTGGGAGGGGGAGTGGACAGTGTCTCCATCCATCTCCTTTCCCGGCTTAGAGGTTTCAGGAACAGGTGCCTTCTGCTCTGTCTGTCAGCTTCCTGGTTCACTCCCCTGCCTTTCCATGATACTTTGTGTCCCAGCTCATCCCTCCATTATGCAGCATATTATTTAGTGCCCACCATAGTATTTAGGCTCTGTGAGTGCCAGGTTTCATCTCTGCCCTTGGTCAATGGAGGGGGGTAGAGGGGAGTCTGGTGGCCCAAATAACCAGACCCTGTTGTTCTTCCAGCTGCCCTACTTAATCGATGGGACTCACAAGCTCACCCAGAGCAACGCCATCCTTCGGTACATTGCTCGCAAGCACAACATGTGTGAGTGGGTCTGGGGTTTGGGGCCGGGGCACAGGTCGTCGTGCCCTGGGCTGGGCTGGAGGGGATACTGAGGTTGAGTCTCTGTTTTGTGGCCACAGGTGGGGAGACAGAGGAAGAGATGATTCGTGTGGACATTTTGGAGAACCAGGTTATGGATGTCCGCTTTGCCATGGCCAGGATCTGCTACAGCCCTGACTTTGTGAGTCCTCTCACTTGGCGGGACAGGGTGTGAGATGCTTATCACAATCTCATCGACTGGTCTTTTAGATTTTTACTTCCTTAGAGCTACTTATCCACCAAGACATTTTCTTGGAAACTCTGATTCAGTTCCCACCAATCTTAAGAAGAGTCCAGCTTCTCCTGGATGGAAATTCACTTCCTAAACAGGATATTTTCCTCCTTACCCCAGCACCTCCTCTCCGCATCTAAGGCCTAAACACATGTGTCCAGTGGGCAGCCCAGGGTTAGATTTTATTCCTCTCCCTCCTTCCTTTCAGCTTCCAGTCCTCTCCAGTGTCCAGAAACTGCCCAGGTGTCCACACCATTCTAGTCTCCTACACTGGAACATAGGACTTCTTTCCTAGTCATTTGAGTGTTGATCAGCCTGAGATCTGAGAACCAAGCTCCGCCAGGTCTCACAGCACTGCTGGTCTGACCCAGGGCAAGTGTCTGGAGCTGAGTAGTGACAGGTCCAGGAACAGTGTGTTTTGCCCTTTGCCTTCACATTGCTTCTCACAGATGGGAGATGGTTCCCATAGGAGTCTAGTGAACACAGGTGGGTTGAATTGCCCCTGGGCCCTGACTCAGGTACAGTCAAGGGACATGACTGCTCCCCTGACAGCTGGGATCAGACACAGCCCTGGGAGGACTGCTCTCTGCCGGGGAGTCTGTGTGTGAGGGTGGTGACAGCTGTTTTGTGTCTCAGGAGAAACTGAAGCCTGGTTTCCTGAAGGAGATCCCTGAAAAAATCAAGCTGTTCTCAGAGTTTCTGGGGAAGAGGCCTTGGTTTGCAGGGGACAAGGTAAGTTGGACGGCTTTGGGGGCGGGATAGCTGTCCTTTTTCCCAGGTTCAGAGTTCGGTGCGCATTCATGCTTTGTGTTCCTGCAGCTCACCTATGTGGATTTCCTGGTTTACGACGTCCTTGACATGCACCGCATATTTGAGCCCAAGTGCCTGGACGCATTCCCAAACCTGAAAGACTTCATTTCTCGTTTTGAGGTGATTCCCTTGAACCCCTTGTATTTATATGTTTCTTCTCTTTCTTATTTTCCCTGATTTCCTAGTTGGAACTACAATGAAGAATAGCATTTATGGAGAACTTGGTTTACCAGAATCTCTCCTCAGTTACTGATGTGTATTGTGTCACATTTAATCTTTATAACATTCCTACATGTGGAACAATTATCCTCTCCATTTTATAGATAGGGAATTAGGCTGAAAGGATAAGTAATTTCTGAAGGTCACACAACCAGTACAGGCTGTGCTGGGCTCCCCAGTCGGATGATCTGGCTTCTATGGGCAGCAGTCAGTGCCTCTCCGTTTCCTGTGCTGAAATGAAAAGCTCAAGTCCTTTTATTGTCTGGGTTCACAGTTCTGGAAAGTGTGTAGGAAGCAGAGTATTCAGGAGATGGTATGCAGCTGGCATTAGTAGAATGGGACACAGTAGGACTGATATCAAGTACTAAAAACACAGACAGTATATTCTCCTGATCTCCAAAGGGCTCTGCAGCAATTGAGCCTTCACCTGTTGTTCTGAGCTTGTCAGAGCTGTAGCTGGTGCTGGGATTTGGGTTCATACAGAGGTGTCCTGTGCAAGGATTCTTCTTGACACCTCTTATGATGGGCAGTTCCTTTACCCCTCATCTCCAGTCCCTTTTTGCTTCCTGTTATCCCAGTTTCCATCTCAGAGATGCAATAGTACCTCATTTTAAGTCACATTCACTGATCTGATCCTCTCCCCTGTGTGGGACACTGTGTCAGGCACAGTGGGATACAGAAGTCATGCAGTCCTGGCGCCCAGCCTCTTGGGCTCATTGCAGCTGGGGAACTATAGGAACCCTGAGCTGTGTGGTGTGGGTGGAGCCACCTTGGTTCTGGAGGAGCACAGCCTGACCTCACCTCCTAGCTCATCATTCACCCAACTGGAGAGCAACAGAGTCTGCTTTGTGACAGATATGGGAATTTGAAGCTCTTGTCCAATAGGTTTTTTCTCTCGTCCAATAGGTTTTTTGGCCTACAATCTGTTTTGTATTCCTCCTCCCCATAATGAAATTTGCTTTCTCAGCTAGTTCTCATCAGCTCTGGTTTTGGTCCAAGGCTTGTTGCCTTGAGAATTTTGCAAGAGCTGGGGTGACTGCCCAGCAGGAAGGATGGGGACAGATGTGGCCTGCAGTGTGGCCTGTTGGGCCCTGGGCTGCGGGCACAGGCAGCCCTAGATCTTGGATTCTGGGCCCTCTGGGGCACTGTGTGTCTTGGGAAGTGGTGCACAGAGGCACCTGAGTGTCTCACTGTCTGGTTGGCTGCAGCAGGACTGAGGATGATGTAGGTTGAGGCCAAGTGAGAGTGGGCTCGGGTCCCATGCCAGGCAGTTGGTCTGTGTCTTTTAAGTGGAATAATTAGTGTCTGGCCTGAGCCAGTCTTGTTGCTCCGCACCCTCCTATCTGGTTTCATCCATGTTTTGCTGAGTAATTGGGTGAAATGTGGTCTCTTCTTTATGTTGCCTGGCTGTTTTCTGAGCCCTTTAGTTTTGCTAGGCATTCATCCCTGTGTGGTCAAACCCTGTGAACTAGGAGCCTTTCCTGAGGCAGAGATTATTTTTTGTTTGATGAAAGGATCAAATACTCCTATGATGAGATGTCGATGGAGAAACATTTGACACCACTTAAGAGCAGTGAGTTTTGACTTTATTTGGAGACCTTCAATTTTGTTTGGAACCCAGGAGACAGCTTCTCATAGAGCTCCGAAGATGTAGGGTGGGAGACAGTAGGTATATGAATTTTTGGCTGGAATATACATATAGTCAAGCATGCATCTTGGTAAAAGATTAATGCTAATTATTGAAAAACAAACATCTCAGGTTAATGACCTTAGTGCTTTTCTCTATTTAGGAAGATGGGTAAATCTGGAGTCATGAAAATTATTTTTTTGAGATGCATCTTAACTCTCTGGGGGCCCCATGTCTAAAACACAGAATGTGTCATCCTGGTTTTCTTCATCCTGAAATCTCCTCAGGGTGGATTGTCTGTGGTTGACTGCAGTAGATTGTAGCTTACCCTTTTCTCTAACCAGTTAGGAGGGAATATCTTCAGGCTTTTTACTGTTCATGGAAACGACGTAAGATTCGCAGTCATTCTTTTATTGTCATAAATTTTAAAACGCTATTTATTTGTTTTTGGCTGGGCTGGGTCTTCGTTGCTGGGCCTGGGCTTCCTCTGGTTGCAGGCAGCTCGGCCTACTTTCTGAGTGCGGTGCTCCAGCTTCTAATGCGTGGCCTTTCTTGTTGCAGGGCAGCGGCCTCCAGGCCCTTGAGGCTCCGTGGCTGTCGCACCCAGGCTCTAGAGCGTGGGCTCAGGTGCCCCGGGGCACGTGAAGTCTTCCCAGACCAGGGGTTGAGCCCACGTCCCCTGTTTTGGCAGGCAGATTCTCAGCCACTGGACCGCCGGGGAAGTGCTTCGTTCTTGACAAATCCTTTAAAAGGCTGTAAATTAGATTTTGGGTGAAGGAGCCTTTCCAGTGTTTGAATTTAAAAACACCTCTTTTCCGTTATTTTTTCCCTTTGGTGTTAGAGTCTCTCTTGTTAAGTTAATCAGGCTTACTTTCAGGTCATGTGTGCTAATTTGCATATCTGACGTGAAGAGGTTTGTAAAAACATATAATTTTTTGGCTCCGTTGGTGTTAGTTGTGTCATGTGGGATCTCCCGCTGAGGTTCTCGGGCTTCTGCTTGTGGTGCGTGGGCTCCAGGGCATACGGGCTCAGTGGTTGTGTTGTGCGGGCTCAGTTGCCCCAGGACATATGGGATCTTGGTTCCTTGACCAGGCATTGAACTGCCTTCACTGCACGGGAAGGCAGATTCCTAACAACAGGACCGCCAGGAAAGTCCCCTGATATGTGGAGATTTGCAAGACAAACACAGTTGCTTTCAAAGATCTCCCGCTGAGGTTCTCGGGCTTCTACTTGTGGTGCGTGGGCTCCAGGGCACACGGGCTCAGTGGTTGTGTTGTGCGGGCTCAGTTGCCCCAGGACATATGGGATCTTGGTTCCTTGACCAGGCATTGAACTGCCTTCACTGCACGGGAAGGCAGATTCCTAACAACAGGACCGCCAGGAAAGTCCCCTGATATGTGGAGATTTGCAAGACAAACACAGTTGCTTTCAATTCCCTGAAGAACTGGGCTGCTACCTAAATGATATCAGAAGATTGATTTGACCAACTACATTCTGTTAAATTTTGCTTTTTTATATCAGTAGGAAAATTTCCAACTAAACTGGAAATCAAAAGATTTGTATATTCTACAACTTTAGGGATCAGTGTATCATGTCTTCAAATGTTTGCAGAAGGCCCTCTTTCTGAGTGCACAAGTCAAACTCAGACCAGTATACCCTTGGTCAAAATGAAAACCAACCAACCAAACAAAACCCCCAAACCAAACTCCAGTATTGCTTTTATNCTGGGCTGGGCTGGAGGGGATACTGAGGTTGAGTCTCTGTTTTGTGGCCACAGGTGGGGAGACAGAGGAGGAGATGATTCGTGTGGACATTTTGGAGAACCAGGTTATGGATGCCCACTTGGCCATGGCCAGGATCTGCTACAGCCCTGACTTTGTGAGTCCTTTCCACTGAGGTGAAGAGGGTGCTTGTGAGGATGTCATCTACTGGTCTTTTAGATTTGATCTTCTTGGAGCTAGTGATCTACCAAGACATTTTCTTGGAAACTGATTCATTTCCCGCTAATCTTAAGAGGAGTCCACCTTCCCTTGGATAGAAATTCAATTTGTAAACAGAGTGTTTTCCTCCTTACCACATAGCCTCCTTCTTGGCATCTCAGGGATCAGGACATATGTCCAGTGGGCAGCTCAGGGTTAGACTTTATTCCTCTCCCTCCTTCCTTTCAGCTTACAGTTCTCTCCAGCTGTCCAGAAACTGCTCAGGCGTCCACACCATTCTAGTCTCCTACACTGGAACATAGGACTTCTTTCCTAGTCATTTGAGTGTTGATCAGCNTTGAGTCTCTGTTTTGTGGCCACAGGTGGGGAGACAGAGGAAGAGATGATTCGTGTGGACATTTTGGAGAACCAGGTTATGGATGTCCGCTTTGCCATGGCCAGGATCTGCTACAGCCCTGACTTTGTGAGTCCTCTCACTTGGCGGGACAGGGTGTGAGATGCTTATCACAATCTCATCGACTGGTCTTTTAGATTTTTACTTCCTTAGAGCTACTTATCCACCAAGACATTTTCTTGGAAACTCTGATTCAGTTCCCACCAATCTTAAGAAGAGTCCAGCTTCTCCTGGATGGAAATTCACTTCCTAAACAGGATATTTTCCTCCTTACCCCAGCACCTCCTCTCCGCATCTAAGGCCTAAACACATGTGTCCAGTGGGCAGCCCAGGGTTAGATTTTATTCCTCTCCCTCCTTCCTTTCAGCTTCCAGTCCTCTCCAGTGTCCAGAAACTGCCCAGGTGTCCACACCATTCTAGTCTCCTACACTGGAACATAGGACTTCTTTCCTAGTCATTTGAGTGTTGATCAGCCTGAGATCTGAGAACCAAGCTCCGCCAGGTCTCACAGCACTGCTGGTCTGACCCAGGGCAAGTGTCTGGAGCTGAGTAGTCACAGGTCCAGGAACAGTGTGTTTTGCCCTTTGCCTTCCCATTGCTTCTCACAGATGGGAGATGGTTCCCATAGGAGTCTAGTGAACACAGGTGGGTTGAATTGCCCCTGGGCCCTGACTCAGGTACAGTCAAGGGACATGACTGCTCCCCTGACAGCTGGGATCAGACACAGCCCTGGGAGGACTGCTCTCTGCCGGGGAGTCTGTGTGTGAGGGTGGTGACAGCTGTTTTGTGTCTCAGGAGAAACTGAAGCCTGGTTTCCTGAAGGAGATCCCTGAAAAAATCAAGCTGTTCTCAGAGTTTCTGGGGAAGAGGCCTTGGTTTGCAGGGGACAAGGTAAGTTGGACGGCTTTGGGGGCGGGATAGCTGTCCTTTTTCCCAGGTTCAGAGTTCGGTGCGCATTCATGCTTTGTGTTCCTGCAGCTCACCTATGTGGATTTCCTGGTTTACGACGTCCTTGACATGCACCGCATATTTGAGCCCAAGTGCCTGGACGCATTCCCAAACCTGAAAGACTTCATTTCTCGTTTTGAGGTGATTCCCTTGAACCCCTTGTATTTATATGTTTCTTCTCTTTCTTATTTTCCCTGATTTCCTAGTTGGAACTACAATGAAGAATAGCATTTATGGAGAACTTGGTTTACCAGAATCTCTCCTCAGTTACTGATGTGTATTGTGTCACATTTAATCTTTATAACATTCCTACATGTGGAACAATTATCCTCTCCATTTTATAGATAGGGAATTAGGCTGAAAGGATAAGTAATTTCTGAAGGTCACACAACCAGTACAGGCTGTGCTGGGCTCCCCAGTCGGATGATCTGGCTTCTATGGGCAGCAGTCAGTGCCTCTCCGTTTCCTGTGCTGAAATGAAAAGCTCAAGTCCTTTTATTGTCTGGGTTCACAGTTCTGGAAAGTGTGTAGGAAGCAGAGTATTCAGGAGATGGTATGCAGCTGGCATTAGTAGAATGGGACACAGTAGGACTGATATCAGTACTAAAAACACAGACAGTATATTCTCCTGATCTCCAAAGGGCTCTGCAGCAATTGAGCCTTCACCTGTTGTTCTGAGCTTGTCAGAGCTGTAGCTGGTGCTGGGATTTGGGTTCATACAGAGGTGTCCTGTGCAAGGATTCTTCTTGACACCTCTTATGATGGGCAGTTCCTTTACCCCTCATCTCCAGTCCCTTTTTGCTTCCTGTTATCCCAGTTTCCATCTCAGAGATGCAATAGTACCTCATTTTAAGTCACATTCACTGATCTGATCCTCTCCCCTGTGTGGGACACTGTGTCAGGCACAGTGGGATACAGAAGTCATGCAGTCCTGGCGCCCAGCCTCTTGGGCTCATTGCAGCTGGGGAACTATAGGAACCCTGAGCTGTGTGGTGTGGGTGGAGCCACCTTGGTTCTGGAGGAGCACAGCCTGACCTCACCTCCTAGCTCATCATTCACCCAACTGGAGAGCAACAGAGTCTGCTTTGTGACAGATATGGGAATTTGAAGCTCTTGTCCAATAGGTTTTTTCTCTCGTCCAATAGGTTTTTTGGCCTACAATCTGTTTTGTATTCCTCCTCCCCATAATGAAATTTGCTTTCTCAGCTAGTTCTCATCAGCTCTGGTTTTGGTCCAAGGCTTGTTGCCTTGAGAATTTTGCAAGAGCTGGGGTGACTGCCCAGCAGGAAGGATGGGGACAGATGTGGCCTGCAGTGTGGCCTGTTGGGCCCTGGGCTGCGGGCNCCCCATAATGAAATTTGCTTTCTCAGCTAGTTCTCATCAGCTCTGGTTTTGGTCCAAGGCTTGTTGCCTTGAGAATTTTGCAAGAGCTGGGGTGACTGCCCAGCAGGAAGGATGGGGACAGATGTGGCCTGCAGTGTGGCCTGTTGGGCCCTGGGCTGCGGGGCACAGGCAGCCGTAGATCTTGGATTCTGGGCCCTCTGGGGCACTGTGTGTCTTGGGAAGTGGTGCACAGGTGCACCTGAGTGTCTCACTGTCTGGTTGGCTGCAGCAGGACTGAGGATGAGGTAGTTTGAGGCCAAGTGAGTGTGGGCTCGGGTCCCATGCCACGCAGTTGGTCTATGTCTTTTAAGTGGAATAATTGGAGTCTGGCCTGAGCCAGTCTTGTTGCTCCGCACCCTCCTATCTGGTTTCATCCATGTTTTGCTGAGTAATTGGGTGAAATGTGGTCTCTTCTTTATGTTGCCTGGCTGTTTTCTGAGCCCTTTAGTTTTGCTAGGCATTCATCCCTGTGTGGTCAAACCCTGTGAACTAGGAGCCTTTCCTGAGGCAGAGATTATTTTTTGTTTGATGAAAGGATCAAATACTCCTATGATGAGATGTCGATGGAGAAACATTTGACACCACTTAAGAGCAGTGAGTTTTGACTTTATTTGGAGACCTTCAATTTTGTTTGGAACCCAGGAGACAGCTTCTCATAGAGCTCCGAAGATGTAGGGTGGGAGACAGTAGGTATATGAATTTTTGGCTGGGATATACATATAGTCAAGCATGCATCTTGGTAAAAGATTAATGTTAATTATTGAAAAACAAACATCTCAGGTTAATGACCTTAGTGCTTTTCTCTGTGTAGGAAGATGGGTAAATCTGGAGTCATGAAAATTCTTTTTATGGTGGGAGACAGTAGGTATATGAATTTTTGGCTGGGATATACATATAGTCAAGCATGCATCTTGGTAAAAGATTAATGTTAATTATTGAAAAACAAACATCTCAGGTTAATGACCTTAGTGCTTTTCTCTGTGTAGGAAGATGGGTAAATCTGGAGTCATGAAAATTATTTTTTTGAGATGCATCTTAACTCTCTGGGGGCCCCATGTCTAAAACACAGAATGTGTCATCCTGGTTTTCTTCATCCTGAAATCTCCTCAGGGTGGATTGTCTGTGGTTGACTGCAGTAGATTGTAGCTTACCCTTTTCTCTAACCAGTTAGGAGGGAATATCTTCAGGCTTTTTACTGTTCATGGAAACGACGTAAGATTCGCAGTCATTCTTTTATTGTCATAAATTTTAAAACACTATTTATTTGTTTTTGGCTGGGCTGGGTCTTTGTTGCTGGGCCTGGGCTTCCTCTGGTTGCAGGCAGCTCGGCCTATTTTCTGAGTGCGGTGCTCCAGCTTCTAATGCGTGGCCTTTCTTGCTGCAGGGCAGCAGCCTCCAGGCCCTTGAGGCTCCGTGGCTGTCACGCCCAGGCTCTAGAGCGTGGGCTCAGGTGCCCTGGGGCACGTGAAGTCTTCCCAGACCAGGGGTTGAGCCCACGTCCCCTGTTTTGGCAGGCAGATTCTCAGCCACTGGACCGCCGGGGAAGTGCTTCGTTCTTGACAAACCCTTTAAAAGGCTGTAAATTAGATTTTGGGTGAAGGAGCCTTTCCAGTGTTTGAATTTAAAAACACCTCTTTTCCGTTATTTTTTCCCTTTGGTGTTAGAGTCTCTCTTGTTAAGTTAATCAGGCTTACTCTCAGGTCATGTGTGCTAATTTGCATATCTGACGTGAAGAGGTTTGTAAAAACATATAATTTTTTGGCTCCGTTGGTGTTAGTTGTGTCATGTGGGATCTCGCGCTGAGGTTCTCGGGCTTCTGCTTGTGGTGCGTGGGCTCCAGGGCATATGGGCTCAGTGGTTGTGGTGTGCGGGCTCAGTTGCCCCAGGACATATGGGATCTTGGTTCCTTGACCAGGCATTGAACTGCCTTCACTGCACGGGAAGGCAGATTCCTAACAACAGGGCCGCCAGGAAAGTCCCCTGATATGTGGAGATTTGCAAGACAAACACAGTTGCTTTCAAGTCCCTGAAGAACTGGGCTGCTACCTAAATGATATCAGAAGATTGATTTGACCAACTACATTGTATTAATTTTGCTTTTTTATATCAGTAGGAAAATTTCCAGCTAAACTGGAAATCAAAAGATTTGTATATTCCACAACTTTAGGGATCAGTGTATCGTGTCTTCAAATGTTTGCAGAAGGCCCTCTTTCTGAGTGCACAAGTCAAACTCAGACCAGTATACCCTTGGTCAAAATGAAAACCAACCAACCAAACAAAACCCCCAAACCAAACTCCAGTATTGCTTTTATTAGGCCCTGAATATTAGATTGCAATTTTAACCTTATGGTGTGTGGGCTCAGGTAACCCTGTAGTTTTCCTCTGTTATATTTAATTAACATTGGCTGAGAGGCAGATTATATGCCCTGTCTTATGCCAGACAGGGGTGCATTCCCCAGTGAGACATGTTTGTATATCCCCACAGTATAATCAGGTAAAGGAGATACAACCATCTTCCATATATACCACTGTTCAAATATACCACTTTTTAGTATGTTACTGAGTCCAAGTTTAGTCTGCTTACTGCACAACAGGCCAATCATCTGAGAGATGAGGTGCAGACTGAGAAGATGGCAGACTAATGTCTCAAAATAACCATCTTATCAGGGTCTGGATGCCAGGTTCTTTTATAGAACAGAGATGGGGGAGGTGAGGAAGTAAAGTAAAAAGGTCATTAATCTTGCAAACATCTCCTGGAATTGCCAGCCTCGGCGAGGGGATATGTTAATTTTTTCCTTCCTGTAGCCATCCACAGGTGGACAGGGTCCTGAACAAGGGCACTCTGGCTTAACATTCGGGCATAGGGGCAGGGTTCCCCAAGGCAGGCCATTATGTGTGGAGGGTATCCTTTTAGTGAACAAAAGCAATGGGAAGCAAAGTTTAAAGTAAAAGAAACAGATCTGGACTTCTCTGTTGGTACAGTGGATAAGAATCTGCCTGCCAATGCAGGGGACATGGGTTCAGTCCTTGTTCTGGGAAGATCCCACATGATGCAGAGCATCTAAGCCTGCACCATAACTAATGAGCCTGGCTCTATGGCCTGAAAGCCACAGCTACTAGTCTACATGCTGCAACTGTCTACTGAAGCCCACGCACCTAGACTCTGTGCACCACAGCAAGAGAAGCTACTGCAATGAGAAGACTGCGTGTGCATCATAATGAAGAGTAGCCCTCACTGGTTGGAACTAGAGAAAGCCCAGGCTCATAACGAAGACTCAGTGCAGCCAAAAAAAAAAAAAAAATATCTGCCTGCCAATGCAGGGGACATGGGTTCAGTCCTTGTTCTGGGAAGATCCCACATGATGCAGAGCAACTAAGCCTGCACCACAACTAATGAGTCTGGCTCTAGGGCCTAAAAGCCACAGTTATTAGTCTACATGCTGCAACTGTCTACTGAAGCCCACACACCTAGACTCTGTGCACCACAGCAAGAGAAGCTACTGCAATGAGAAGACTGCGTGTGCATCATAATGATGAGTAGCCCTCACTGGTTGGAACTAGAGAAAGCCCAGGCTCATAACGAAGACTCAGTGCAGCCAAAAAAAAAAAAAAA
>SJYX01006496.1:301252-330598 GCA_006410675.1 Oreotragus oreotragus
AGAGTTGACTCATTGGAAAAGACTCTGATGCTGGGAAGAATTGGAGGCAGGAGGAGAAGGGGACGACTGAGGATGAGATGGCTGGATGGCATCACGGACTCAATGGACATGAGTCTGAGTGAACTCCGGGAGTTGGTGATGAACAGGGAGGCCTGGCGTGCTGCGATTCATGGGGTCGCAGAGTCAGACACGACTGAGCGACTGAACTGAACTGAACTCTCTCTCCTTTACTTTCTTATTGGTCGACTCTGGACCACCAGGTTCCGGTCCATTAAAGGACCTCAACATTTGTCAATGGTTATTTCTACTGTCTTATTTTAAGATTAAAAAATGTTCTCTATAACCTAAAGTTACCCTGACAACACTTAGAAACTGAAAAAAAAAATTTAGCAAGATGAAGAGACATTTAGATTTTACTGTTTGTATTTATTATATTATTAAGCTTGTGTTCTGAGGCTATTTCCTACAGAAACACTGTTAATTCACTGAGAATTCAGGTCAGAAGTAGAGCTGGAGGGAATTATGGAAGACCGCACAGAAGAAAGACCACAGGCTAGACGTCTCAACTGGATACTGGACACTGGAAGTTTCGATGTCTTCCACAGTGTTCTCTAAAATATTGGAACCTGTCAACATTTACAGTCAAGAGAGAGAGCACATGTAAATCCAGAAGACGTAGCCACACTGACACTGAATATCAGCGAAGCAACCACCAGCTGCATCAGGCCCTTCAGCCCCCTCTCCTGTTTCCTGAGTCCTCCTGCCCCTACTGCCTTCCACACACCCACTGCCCCCACCGGTGGGACCCCTGAATCTGGAGGCCAAGTCTGAGAGCCTGCTCAGCCAGCCCTCCTCCTCCTCCTGCAGGATTGACCTCTTCCTCCTGACCCCATCCTCCTGACAGGCCGCCTGTGCTCGGGGCCCATCGCTGTGTCCCCAGATCCTTGTCCCAGCAGGCACGGCCTCTTTCTCTTGCCTTCAACCTCCCTCCCTCTCAGTGCCCCTTGGGGTTTGAACACTGAAAATCTCTTCCATACTTAAAAATTCCTCCCTCTGTTTCCCAGATGACTTCCAGCCTTTATTACCCAGGATGGTCCTATTTATAGTGCTGCTATACATCAGGATCATAGTGATTGTTTTTTCATAAAGGAAAATGATAAATGGATGAATTAAGATTGCATTATGTTACAGCATCTGCTTTACCTATTTTAAAATTACTATTGTGCTTAATGTAGCTTTGGAAAATCATTTTCTCAGTGAAATCTAGTGGTGTTTCTGTCAGTTCAAGATGTAGAAAGGTCAGAATTGTAATTCCTCATTATGTTATGAAATGTGTAACTATTGTGAAGGTCAGCCGTAGTCACCATCGCTTCCCTGTGGGCAAAAGGACAAGAGAATCCACTTGACCCTGAGCCACATCCTGAGTCTGGACCCAGAACTGAGCCATGAGGACAGGCACGGAGGGAATGGCTGGGACCATCCACAGAGGGACTGAGCTCTGCTGGTCTTTGCTGACACACTCTCTCTGCCTCCAAATTTAGCAGAGATGTGCAAACTCTAAGTCTGTGATTTAACAGGGATTTGACAAGGAAATGGCAACCCACTCCAATATTCTTGCATGGAGAATCCCAGGGACGGAGGAGCCTGGTGGGCTGCCGTCTATGGGGTCACCCAGAGTCTGACATGACTGAAGCGACTTAGCAGCAGCAGCAGCAGCAGAGAAAATCTATCTGTCTTCCAAGCCCTGCTCCGTACTATACCATGGTGATTTGAATGTTCTTGGAACAATGGTTCTTGCCTTTCTGTCCTACAAAGTGTTGTGCTGTGCTGTGCTTAGTCACGTTCGACTCTTTGGGACCCCATGGACCGTAGTCTGCCAGGCTTCTCTGTCCTTGAGATTGCCCAGGCAGGAATGTTAGAGTGGGTTGCCATTTCCTCCTCTAGGGGATCTTCCAAACCCAGGGATCGAAACCATGGCTCCTGAGTCTCCTTCACTGGCAGGCATATTCTTTACCACTGAGCCCCTTGGGAAGCTCTGTTTTTAAACATATGTTTTTGTAGTATACCAGCTTTGTGTTTTTGGAGAAAGGCATGGCAATCCACTGCAGTATTCTTGCCTGGAGTATCCCATGGAAAGAGAGCCTGGTAGGCTTTTTACAGGAAAGGGGACCCCTTCCAGGGCCTGAAACTGGGCTCTTGTCTAACGCTCGGAAAAGAATTGTCCGAGGAGACCCGTGCTGACCAAGCAAGAGATTTTATTGGGAAAGGGCACCCGGGTGGAGAGCAGTAGTAAGGGAACCCAGGAGAACAGCTCTGCTGCGTGGCTGGCAGTCTCGGGTTTTATGGTGATGGGATTAGTTTCTGGGTGGTTTTTGGCCAATCATTCTAATTCAGAGTCTTTCCTGGTGGCGCAGGCATCGCTCAGCCAAGATGGATGTTAGCGAGAGGGATTCTGGAAACTGTATGGACAGGCAGTGTCTCCTTTCGACCTTTCCTGAACTCTTCCAGTTGGTGGTGGCTTATTAGTTCCGTATTCCTTATNGGTTTTTGGCCAATCATTCTAATTCAGAGTCTTTCCTGGTGGCGCAGGCATCGCTCAGCCAAGATGGATGTTAGCGAGAGGGATTCTGGAAACTGTATGGACAGGCAGTGTCTCCTTTCGACCTTTCCTGAACTCTTCCAGTTGGTGGTGGCTTATTAGTTCCGTATTCCTTATCAGGATCTCCTGTCATAAAACAGCTCATGCAGATGGTTACTATGGTGCCTGGCCAAGGTAGGTGGTTTCAATCAGTGTGCTTCCCCTAACAGGCTTATAGCCCATGGGGTTGCAAAGAGCCAGACATGACGAAGCAACTTAGCATATAATACATAGCACAACTCTGTTTTAACTTATAAAATTTGTTTGTTTTTCACAGCTCCTCTCATTTGTTTCCTACATCCACTACTTTGTAATATCCTTTCAACAAACAGAAGAAACCATAGCCCACCCAATGTTCTGTTCTCCTAATTTTGAAATAACCTTCTTCCTCAAAGAGGAAAGTTGGCAGGTAGGACATTGTCCTTGTGCAGTTTGTACTACAAGCCACAGATCACAGAGTAACTTCAAAGGACACCGAGCCCACACGCTACTATATATAAGGCAGATAATCAACAACGACATACTATACAGTACAGGGAGCTCTGGGCGTCCCTGTGGCTTAGATGGTAAAGAATCTGCCTGCAATGCAGGACACCTGGGTTTGATCCCTGGGTTGGGAAGATCCCCTGGAGGAGAGCATGACAACCCACTCTAACATTCTTGCCTGGAGAATCCCCATGGACAGAGGAGCCTGGTGGGCTACATACAGTCCATGGGGTCACAAAGAGCGAGACACAACTGGGCGCCTAAGCACAGCACAGGGAACTCCACTCAGTAGTCTGTGATAACCCATGTGAGAAGAGAATCTGGAAAAGAACGAATATATGTTTATGTACAATTGAATCACTTAGTGGTACTCCTAAAATAAAGCAGGATTATAAATCAAATATACGTCAATAAAATTTTTTTAAAGGCACAGATCACTCTCTTAAGATCACATTGGGTCATATGTGTTATATGCTAACATATAACATATCCCAGGGTGAGGGCTGGGACTGTGATCTAGGCAGCCAACGGTACGTGTGGGTCACTCTGACTCTGGTCCTGTGTGGAGTCATCCAGGCTGTCATCCTTCTCTGGACACCCTCTGGAGCCACCCACTCAGAGGACAGGTCTTCTCCCCTGGGTCACATTCCCACCACACTCCCCATCACTGTCCCATCAATGTGAGAGACATGGAGCTGTCTGTCAGGACATCTCTGGAGCTGCACCTGGGTACTCTCTCTGCTGTGCGTGAATCTGGATTTAGACTCACAAGTGAGGCCATAAACTACTTGATTAATTTATGTTATATTTTTAGGCACATGAGGAGGGCAGGAGGGAGGGCACATTTCCTTTCTCTGCCTCCTATCTACTCTTCC
The DNA here is from genome assembly GCA_006410675.1 of Oreotragus oreotragus. Classification (NCBI taxonomy): domain Eukaryota; kingdom Metazoa; phylum Chordata; class Mammalia; order Artiodactyla; family Bovidae; genus Oreotragus; species Oreotragus oreotragus. The sequence goes on from SJYX01006496.1 coordinate 305,252, forward strand.
TGTTGCACTGATACTCATTTCTGGAAGACTGTAGCTGTCATGGATTGTAAATCATGGGGGAGCGTTAGGATGGCCTGGGGTTCTCATCTTCCTGTAACACGGGCCGATTTAACGTTATGATTCAGGCTTGTTTCCCAAGGGCACTGGCAACTCCCCCGGTTAGCTGACGTCTCCCTGGGGACGGGAACCAGGCGAGCCCGACCTCGGCGGCCTTTGACCTCTAGGCGCCCAGAGATTAGCTTCCACAGGAATCTGCTGAGAGAGAGACAGGAGTAGACCCTGCTCTGCTGGCCGGGGGCTGAGTCAGGGGCTGGGCGGGGCGGGGCCGAGAGGAGGGGCGGGTGCTTCCGGCCCGCTTTCTCCTGGATTCAGAAGACCGGTTTCAAGCCCAGCTGCGCTGGAGCTTCTGCACTCTGAGCGTCATAACCTGCACCATGCCCATGATTCTGGGTTACTGGGACATCCGCGGGGTGAGCGGGGGTCCCCCAGGGCGGGGAAGGTGGAGGCGGGTGGGGAAATGCTGCGCCCCCCTGGGAAAATGCTGCAAAGCTGAGGCCGGTTCAAACCAGAAACTTCCACAGGACTTCCTGCAGCAGAGCCCCTCTCCCCTCAGCCCGATCATTTTCTCTGGGTGTTGGCATGTGTGTGTGTGGCGTGGGTGGGCTGGTGCAGGTGACGGTGCTGAGGGAGTGGGAGGTGTGGAAGTGACCTGGAACAGTGAGAGCTTTGCAGTCAAGACTCTGTCCCACCATCTCTCGCAGCTGGCCCATGCCATCCGCCTTCTCCTGGAGTACACAGACACAAGCTATGAGGAGAGGCAGTACTCGATGGGAGATGGTAATGGAATCCTTTTTCTGCTGTAACTTCTGCTGAACTCATGCTGATTTGTTGCCAAGCAACCCATGTTCTGGCCTTGTTGCTCCCATCCCTTAAACTCCACCAGCTGGAAAAGGGGCCTGCCCCTCCCCAAACCCTTTGTGGGTGCAGCTGTCCTCCAAAGCAGGACATGAGAGCCCCTGTGGCAGCCTTGGGCTCCGTTTAGTGCTTGCATTAGCTCTCTGTAAGCCTCAGCTCAGGGAGGTTCCAAATCCTTCCACGTGTGCTTTCCCCCAAAGCTCCGTGTGAGATTAGAATCCAGCTCAGAATCCATATCCACCAGTTCAGGGAGTCTTGCCTCTGACTCCTTGGTAGGTCCCCCGGGAAGGAGGGTTGGATTTGTGGGAGGTTGTTTCACTGCATCTTCTTTTTCCCAGCTCCTGACTATGACAGAAGCCAGTGGCTGAATGAAAAGTTCAAGCTGGGCCTGGACTTCCCCAATGTAGGTGCAGGGGCTAGGGTGCTGGGAGGGGGAGTGGACAGTGTCTCCATCCATCTCCTTTCCCGGCTTAGAGGTTTCCGGAACAGGTGCCTTCTGCTCTGTCAGCTTCCTGGTTCACTCCCCTGCCTTTCCATGATACTTTGTGTCCCAGCTCATCCCTCCGTTGAGGGCCCACCATAGTATTTAGTGCCCACCATTGTATTTAGGCTCTGTGAGTGCCAGGTTTCATCTCTGCCCTTGGTCAATGGAGGGGGGTACAGGGGAGTCCGGTGGCCCAAATAACCAGACCCTGTTGTTCTTCCAGCTGCCCTACTTAATCGATGGGACTCACAAGCTCACCCAGAGCAACGCCATCCTTCGGTACATTGCTCGCAAGCACAACATGTGTGAGTGGGTCTGGGGTTTGGGGCCGGGGCACAGGTCGTCGTGCCCTGGGCTGGGCTGGAGGGGATACTGAGGTTGAGTCTCTGTTTTGTGGCCACAGGTGGGGAGACAGAGGAGGAGATGATTCGTGTGGACATTTTGGAGAACCAGGTTATGGATGCCCACTTGGCCATGGCCAGGATCTGCTACAGCCCTGACTTTGTGAGTCCTTTCCACTGAGGTGAAGAGGGTGCTTGTGAGGATGTCATCTACTGGTCTTTTAGATTTGATCTTCTTGGAGCTAGTGATCTACCAAGACATTTTCTTGGAAACTGATTCATTTCCCGCTAATCTTAAGAGGAGTCCACCTTCCCTTGGATAGAAATTCAATTTGTAAACAGAGTGTTTTCCTCCTTACCACATAGCCTCCTTCTTGGCATCTCAGGGATCAGGACATATGTCCAGTGGGCAGCTCAGGGTTAGACTTTATTCCTCTCCCTCCTTCCTTTCAGCTTACAGTTCTCTCCAGCTGTCCAGAAACTGCTCAGGCGTCCACACCATTCTAGTCTCCTACACTGGAACATAGGACTTCTTTCCTAGTCATTTGAGTGTTGATCAGCCTGAGGTCTGAGGACCACGCTCCGCCAGGTCTCACAGCACTGCTGGTCTAACCCAGGGCAAGTGTCTGGAGCTGAGTGGTGACAGGTCCAGGAACAGTGTGTTTTGCCCTTTGCCTTCCCATTGCTTCTCACAGATGGGAGATGGTTCCCATAGGAGTCTAGTGAACACAGGTGGGTTGAATTGCCCCTGGGCCCTGACTCAGGTACAGTCAAGGGACATGACTGCTCCCCTGACAGCTGGGATCAGACACAGCCCTGGGAGGACTGCTCTCTGCCAGGGGGTCTGTGTGTGAGGGTGGTGACAGCTGTTTTGTGTCTCAGGAGAAACTGAAGCCTGGTTTCTTGAAGGAGATCCCTGAAAAAATCAAGCTGTTCTCAGAGTTTCTGGGGAAGAGGCCTTGGTTTGCAGGGGACAAGGTAAGTTGGACGGCTTTGGGGGCGGGATAGCTGTCCTTTTCCCCAGGTTCAGAGTTCGGTGCACATTCATGCTTTGTGTTCCTGCAGCTCACCTATGTGGATTTCCTGGTTTACGACATCCTTGACATACACCGCATATTTGAGCCCAAGTGCCTGGACGCATTCCCAAACCTGAAAGACTTCATTTCTCGTTTTGAGGTGATTCCCCTGAACTCCTTAGTATTTACATCTTTCTTCTCTTTCTTATTTTCCCTGATTTCCTAGTTGGAACTACAATGAAGAATAGCATTTATGGAAAAATTGGTTTATGCCAGAATCTCTGCTCAGCAGGTGATATATGTTGTGTCAGATTTAATCTTTATATAACACTGCTATATGGTAGAAGAATTATCCTCTGCATTTTACAGAAAAGGCGTCAACCTTGAAGAATAAGTAGTTTCTGCAGGCCACAGAACCAGTACAGGCTGTGCTGGGCTCCCAAGCAGAGCGTCTGACTTCCATGGGCAGCATCAGTGGCTCCTCATTTCCTGTATGAGAAAGAAACCTCAGGTCCCTTTCATGACTGTGTTGACAGTTCTGGAAAGTGTGGAGGAAGCAGAACCTTCAGGAAATGGTATGAAGCTGGCATTAGTAGAGTGAGACAGTAGGATTGATATCAAGTAGTAAAAACACAGACAATATTTTCTTCTAATCTCTAAAGAGCTCTGCAGCAACTGAGCCCCCACCTGTTGTTCTGAGATTCTCAGGGCTGTAGTTGGTGTTGGGATTTGGGTTCATACAGAGGTGTCCTGTGCAAGGATTTTATCTTGACACATCTTATGGTGGGCAGTTCCTTCACTCCTCATCTCCTGTCCCTTCTTCCTTCATGTGAACTCCAGATTCCATCTCAGAGATGCGATAGTGCATTCATTTTAAGTCACATTCACTGATCTGAACCTTTCCTGTGTGTGAGACACTGTGTCAGGCACAAGGGGGATACAGAAGTCATGCAGTCCTGGTGCCCAGCCTCTTGGGCTCAGTGCAGCTGGGGAACTAACTACAGGGACCCCAAGCTGTGTGGTCTGGGTGGATCCACCTAGATTCTGAAGGAGCACAGCCTGACCTCACCTCTCAGCTCATCATTGTCACCCTCAGTCAACTAATTTGAGAGCAAAGAAGTCTGCTTTGGGATGGATTTGGGAATTTGACGCTTTAGCCGTAAAGGCGGGAAAGGCAATGGCACCCCACCCCAGTACTCTTGCCTGGAAAATCCAATGGACGGAGTAGCCTGGTGGGCTGCAGTCCATGGGGTCGCTAACAGTCGGACAGACTGAGCGACTTCACTTTCACTTTTCTCTTTCATGCATTGGAGAAGGAAATGGCAACCCACTCCAGTGTTCTTGCCTGGAGAATCCCAGGGATGGGGGAGCCTGGTGGGCTGCCGTCTATGGGGTCACACAGAGTCAGACACGACTGAAGTGACTTAGCAGCAGCAGCAGCAGCAACAGCAGCCGTAAAGGCTTTCAGCCTTCAATCTGTTTAGTATTCCCACCCCTTATCATGAAATCTGCTTTCTCAGCTAGTTCTCATCAGCTCTGGTTTTGGTCCAAGATGTGTTGCCTTGAGAATTCTGTAAGAGCTGGGATTACTGCCCAGCAGAGAGGGTGAGGACAGATGTGGGCTGTAGTGTGTGGCCTGTTGGGCCCTGGACTGTTGGGCACAGGCAGCCCTAGATCTTGGATTCCTCGGAACTCTTGGGCATTGTCTGTCTTGGGAAGGTGGTGCAGGTACACCTGAGTGTTGCTGCCTGATTGGCTGCACCGGGACTGGGGATGAGGTAGGTTGGGGCCCAGTGAGAGTGGGCTGAGGTCCCATGCCACGCAGTTGGTCTGTGTCCCCTTCAGTGGAATAATTAGAGTGTGGCCTGGACTAGTCTTGGTGCTCCACACTCTCCTATCATGTTTCATCCATATTTTGCTGAGTCATTGGGTGAGATGTGGTTCTGCAAGTTGCTTGCGCACTTTCTGAGTGCCTTTGTTTTGCTAGGGGCCCTTCAGTCTATTTGCTAGGGGCCACTTCAGTATTCTTGCCTTGAGAACCCCATGAACAGTATGAAAAGGCAAAATGATAGGATACTGAATGAGGAACTCCCCAGGTCAGTAGGTGCCCAATATGCTACTGGAGATCACTGGAGAAATAACTCTAGAAAGAATGAAGGGATGGAGCCAAAGCAAAAACAATATCCAGCTGTGGATGTGACTGGTGATAGAAGCAAGATCCGATGCTGTAAAGAGCAATATTGCATAGGAACCTGGAATGTCAGGTCTATGAATCAAGGCAAATTGGAAGTGGTCAAACGAGATGGCAAGAGTGAATGTTGACATTCTAGGAATCAGCCAACTGAAATGAACTGGAATGGGTGAATTTAACTCAGATGACCATTATATCTACTACTGCCAGCAGGAATCCCTCAGAAGAAATGGAATAGCCACCATGGTCAACAAAAGAGTCTGAAATGCAGTACTTGTATGCAATCTCAAAAATGACAGAATGATCTCTGTTCATCTCCAAGGCAAACCATTCAGTATCACAGTCATCCAAGTCTATGCCCCAACCAGTAACGCTGAAGAAGCTGAAGTTGAATGGTTCTATGAAGACCTACAAGACCTTTTAGAACTAACACCCAAGAAAGATGTCCTTTTCATTATAGGGGACTGGAATGCAAAAGTAGGAAGTCAAGAAATACCTGGAGTAACAGGCAAATTTGGCCTTGGAATGTGGAATGAAGCAGGGCAAAGACTAATAGAGTTTTGCCAAGAAAATGCACTGGTCATAGCAAACACCCTCTTCCAACAACACAAGAGAAGACTCTACACATGGACATCACCAGATGGTCAACACCGAAATCAGATTGATTATATTCTTTGCAGCCAAAGATGGAGAAGCTCTATACAGTCAACAAAAACAAGACCAGGAGCTGACTGTGGCTCAGATCATGAACTCCTTATTACCAAATTCAGACTTAAATTGAAGAAAGTAGGGAAAACCGCTAGACCATTCAGGTATGACCTAAATCAAATCCCTTATGATTATACAGTGGAAGTGAGAAATAGATTTAAGGGCCTAGATCTGATAGACAGAGTTCCTGATGAACTATGGAATGAGGTTCGTGACATTGTACAGGAGACAGGGATCAAGACCATCCCCATGGAAAAGAAATGCAAAAAAGCAAAATGGCTGTCTGGAGAAGCCTTACAAATAGCACTGAAAAGAAGAGAGGCGAAAAGCAAAGGAGAAAAGAAAAGATATAAGCATCTGAATGCAGAGTTCCAAAGAATAGCAAGAAGAGATAAGAAAGCCTTCTTCAGCAATCAATGCAAAGAGATAGAGGAAAACAACAGAATGGGAAAGACTAGAGATCTCTTCAAGAGAATTGGAGATACCAAGGGAACATTTCATGCAAAGATGGGCTCGATAAAGGATAGAAATGGTATGGACCTAACAGAAGCAGAAGATATTAAGAAGAGGTGGCAAGAATACACAGAAGAACTGTACAGAAAAGATCTTCACGACCCAGATAATCATGAGGATGTGATCACTAATCTAGAGCCAGACATCTTGGAATGTGAAGTCAAGTGGGCCTTAGAAAGCATCACTAAGAACAAAGCTAGTGGAGGTGATGGAATTCCCGTTGAGCTGTTTCAAATCCTGGAAGATGATGCTGTGAAAGTGCTGCACTCAATATGCCAGCAAATTTGGAAAACTCAGCAGTGGCCACAGGACTGGAAAAGGTCAGTTTTCATTCCAATTCCAAAGAAAGGCAATGCCAAAGAATGCTCAAACTACCGCACAATTGCACTCATCTCACACGCTAGTAAAGTAATGCTCAAAATTCTCCAAGCCAGGCTTCAGCAATATGTGAACCGTGAACTCCCTGATGTTCAAGCTGGTTTTAGAACAGGCAGAGGAACCAGAGATCAAATTGCCAACATCCGCTGGATCATGGAAAAAGCAAGAGAGTTCCAGAAAAACATCTATTTCTGCTTTATTGACTATGCCAAAGCCTTTGACTGTGTGGATCACAATAAACTGTGGAAAATTCTGAAAGAGATGGGAATACCAGACCACCTAACCTGCCTCTTGAGAAATCTGTATGCAGGTCAGGAAGCAACAGTTAGAACTGGACATGGAACAACAGACTGGTTCCAAATAGGAAAAGGAGTACGTCAAGGCTGTATATTGTCTCCCTGCTTATTTAACTTATATGCAGAGTACATCATGAGAAACGCTGGACTGGAAGAAACACAAGCTGGAATCAAGATTGCCGGGAGAAATATCAATAACCTCAGATATGCTGATGACACCACCCTTATGGCAGAAAGTGAGGAGGAGCTAAAAAGCCTCTTGATGAAAGTGAAGGAGGAGAGCGAAAAAGTTGGCTTAAAGCTCAACATTCAGAAAACGAAGATCATGGCATCCGGTCCCATCACTTCATGGGAAATAGATGGGGAAACAGTGGAAACAGTGTCAGACTTTATTTTTTTGGGCTCCAAAATCACTGCAGATGGTGACTGCAGCCATGAAATTAAAAGACGCTTACTCCTTGGAAGAAAAGTTATGACCAACCTGGATAGTATATTCAAAAGCAGAGACATTACTTTGCCGACTAAGGTCCGCCTAGTCAAGGCTATGGTTTTTCCTGTGGTCATGTATGGATGTGAAAGTTGGACTGTGAAGAAAGCTGAGCGCCGAAGAATCGATGCTTTTGAACTGTGGTGTTGGAGAAGACTCTTGAGAGTCCCTTGGACTGCAAGGAGATCCAACCAGTCCATTCTGAAGGAGATCAACCTTGGGATTTCTTTGGAAGGAATGATGCTAAAGCTGAAACTCCAGTAGTTTGGCCACCTCATGTGAAGTGTTGACTCATTGGAAAAGACTGATGCTGGGAGGGATTGGGGGCAGGAGGAGAAGGGGACGACCGAGGATGAGATGGCTGGATGGCATCACTGACTCGATGGACATGAGTCTGAGTGAACTCGGGGAGTTGGTGATGGACAGGGAGGCCTGGCGTGCTGTGATTCATGGGGTTGCAAAGAGTCAGACACGACTGATTGACTGAACTGAACTGAAGAGGAGCAAGTTAAAGTTTTATTTGGAGACCTTACTGAGGACTGTAGCCCAAGATACAGCGTGTCTGAGAGGTCTGAAGACGTAGGGTAGGAGACAGTAGGTATATAAAATTTTGACTGGGAAATACATGTAGCCAAGCATGCATCTTGATAAAAGATTAGTGCTAAGCACTGAAACACCAACATCTCAAGTTAATGATCTTAGTGCTTTACTATGTGTAGGAAGATGCATGAATCTTAGGTCACTAATTCTTAGTTTGGGATGCATCCTAACTCTCTAAAGGGCCCAAGTCCAAATCACAGAATGTTTAATCCTGGTTTTCTTCATCCTGAGCTCTCTTCAGGGTATACTGTGAGTGACTGCAGTTGGTGGCAGCTCACCCCTTTCTATCAACAATAATGAAGGAAAATCTTCAGACTTTTTACTCCTCATGAAAAGAACAAGATTTGTATTCATTCTTTTTTTTCATAGATTAAAAAAAATGTGTGTTTATTTTTGTCTCAGCTGGGGTCCGCGTTCCTGGGCACAGGTTTCTCTAGTTGCAGCTAGCTGGGGCTAATCTCTAGTGTGGCCGTCTGGCTTCTCTTGTCATGGAGCATGGGCCCTAGGCATGCGGACTTAAGTAGTTGCTGCTCTGGCTAGAGCCCAGGCTCGGCAGTTGTGGTTCATGGGCCCAGGTGCACTGGGGCATGTTGAAACTTCCCAGTCCAGGGTCAAACCCCTGTCCCCTGCATTGGCAGGCAGACTTTCAACCACTGGACCACTAGGGAAGCCCTTGCATTCATTTTTGACAAACCCTTAAAGAGGCTGTTAAGTATATTGTGGGAGAAGGCAACGGCACCCTACTCCGTACTCTTGCCTGGGAAATCCCATGGACGGAGGAGCCAGGTGGGCTGCAGTCCATGGGGTGGTGAAGAGTCGGACACGACTGAGCAACTTCCCTTTCACTTTTCACTTTCATGTATTGAAGAAGGAAATGGCAGCCCACTCCGGTGTTCTTGCCCGGAGAATCCCAGGGACAGGGGAGCCTGGTGGGCTGCCGTCTATGGGGTCGCACAGAGTTGGACACGACTGAAGCGACTTAGCAGCAGCAGCAGCAGCAAGTATATTGTGAGTGAAGAAGCCTTTCCAACCATTTGAGTTTAAAGAGGCCTCTGTTATTTCTTCCCTTTGGCGTCAGGTTCCACCTTATTAAGTTAATCCTGCTTAGTCTCAGGTCATTGTGAGCTGTATTCACATTTCTGGGATGTGGAAATTGTTAAAAACATCTGTTTGCTTGACTGCAGAGTGTGTCAGTTGCCTCATGCAGGATCTTTCATTGTGGTTCTCGGGCTTTTTCCAGCTATGGTGTGCAGGCTCTAGAGCTCACCGGCTTAGTGGTTGTGGTGTGAGAGTTTCGTTGCCCCAGGGCGTGTGGGATCTTAGTTCCTGGACCAGCAATTGAACCTGAGTCTCTGCTTTGGAAGGCAGATTCCTAACCACTAAACCACCAGGGAAGTCCCTTGATAGGTGGAGATTTGCAAGACAAACACAGTTGCTTTTAATTCTCTGAAGAACTGGGCTGCCACCCAAATGATGTCAAAAGATTGATTTTCCCAACTATGTTTTCTTTCATTTGCTTTTTTATATCAGTAGGAAAATTTCCAACTAAACTGGAAATCAAAAGAGTGCTGTATTCTAGAACTATAGGGATCAATGTATCATGTCTTCAAATGTTTTCAGAAGGCCATCTTTCTGAGTCCACAGGTCAAACTCAGGCCAATTTATTGTAGGAACAAAGATAAAACCAAGCAAACAAACAAATCTCCCAGACCAAACTCCATTATTGCTTCCATTAGGCCCAAATATTAGACTGCAGTTTTTATCTCATAGTTTGTCGGCTTACGTAACCTTATTAGGTTCCTTTATTATGCTTAATTAAAATCGTTTGAGAGGCAGATTATATGCTCTTTCTTATGCCAGGCAGGGAAGCATTCCCCAGTGAGACATGTTTGTATATTCCCACAGTATAATCAGGTAAAACAGATGTAACCATCTTACATAAAGCCTGTTCAAATATACCACTTTTAAATATGTTACCAAGTCCAGGCTTGGTCTGCTAGCTGCACAACAGTCCAATAATCTGAGAGACAAGGTGTTGAGGGAGGGAATGTGACTTTATTCAGAAAGCTGGCGGACTGAGAAGATGGCAGACAAATGTCCCAAAGTAACCAACTTACCAGGATCTGGATGCCCATATGCCTCAGTTTTATAGAAGTGAGAGTGGGTAGGTGAGAACGTAAAGTAAAAAAGCCATTAATCTTGCAGATGTCTTCTGGAATGGCTAGCCTCATGGAGGGGATGTGTTAATTGCTTCTTTCCTGTAGCCATCCATAGGTAGCCAGGGTTTTGAACAAAGGTACTTTGGTTTAACATTCAGGCAGAAGGGCAGGGTTCCCCTGTGTAGGCTATTATGTATAGACAGTGTCCTTTTAGTGAACAAAAGCAATGGGAAGCAATGCTTAAAAGAAAAGAAACAGATCCAACATTGCATCGGATTTTGTTTTTATCTGTAACAAATCGCAATTCTGTCAACTGTTATACCTTTACCTGTAGCCCTTGTCAGGACTCTGTTAGCATCTCTTGGTCTTATAAGGAGTCCTAGAAACTTCCCTTTTTATTTCCCAGGCCATTTTAACCCAGTCCTGTATAAAAGGTTTTGGGCTCCAGTGAGGGGTTGAGCCAAGGGATCCAGGCCTTTTTGTCAGTCTTTAACTGGATCGTTTGGTTTATTGCCCCATGCAATTGCTGATCAAGTATCTCAGTGTAATTTTTTTTACCCTCTTTAAAGTTTTTCTAAACTGGGGTAAGTAAAGTGGACTTGTTTGGGTCCCTTTAATATTTGGGGGACTGATAAAGGGGTCTTTCTGACCCATCAAAAAACATCCCTTTTGGTAGTGTTGTATCAAAACTTTTGTTTTCATGCCATCGAAGTCTTGTTTCATTTATCTCATCTCTTAATAACCATATAAAGATTTTTATCTTAGTGGGACCAGTCCCTTTAAAGTTTCCTACTTTTAGGAAGAAATCACTTGATTTTCCCCTCAGCTTTTATCTATTCCCTTGTTTATTAACCTAATTGACTTTAGTTATTCTATTGTTTTTATTAGCACCTATAAGATCAATTGAGGGGAAGTGTGAGACCACAAATAAGGCTCTGTGAACAACTTCTGTTTGTTGGTTGATTGATTTGAAACTAAGGAAGTTCTTAAGGTTAGCAACAATTATATTTCTTTGTGTCCATCTTTAATTTAAAAAATTGTTTTAATTTAAACTTTTAATTTTCTATTGGGATATAGCTGATTATCAATATTGTGAATATCCACCTTTTAATTTTATCTTTCCATGGGTACCAATAAAACAGCTGTTTACAATGAGAGGTCTCTAAAAATTTACCAATTTAGAAGTTTTTCCAGTTTAAAAGGTCCATTGTTAGGATTCTTAGTTGTGATTCAAACCAGTAAGAGGCAAGAGGAATCCCTGCAAGAGAATGTAAAGGATACAGCCTCCTCAAGAACCAGGAAGTTTACTCACAAATATAGTCTAAGAAAGTAAAGGTCTTTGTTGTACAGGGAGACACAAGGAGGGTCAAAACAACAAAGACCCTTTATGAATTGGGACCCCTAATGACACATTAGGCAATGCAAAAGAATGCTCAAACTACCACACAATTGCACTCATCTCACATACTAGTAAAGTAATGCTCAAAATTCTCCAAGCCAGGCTTCAGCAATACGTGAACCGTGAACTCCCTGATGTTCAAGCTGGTTTTAGAAAAGGCAGAGGAACCAGAGATCAAATTGCCAACATCCGCTGGATCATGGAAAAAGCAAGAGAGTTCCAGAAAACATCTATTTCTGCTTTATTGACTATGCCAAAGCCTTTGACTGTGTGGATCACAATAAACTGTGGAAAATTCTGAGAGAGATGGGAATACCAGACCACCTAACCTGCCTCTTGAGAAATCTGTATGCAGGTCAGGAAGCAACAGTTAGAACTGGACATGGAACAACAGACTGGTTCCAAATAGGAAAAGGAGTACGTCAAGGCTGTATATTGTCTCCCTGCTTATTTAACTTATATGCAGAGTACATCATGAGAAACGCTGGACTGGAAGAAACACAAGCTGGAATCAAGATTGCCGGGAGAAATATCAATAACCTCAGATATGCTGATGACACCACCCTTATGGCAGAAAGTGAGGAGGAGCTAAAAAGCCTCTTGATGAAAGTGAAGGAGGAGAGCGAAAAAGTTGGCTTAAAGCTCAACATTCAGAAAACGAAGATCATGGCATCCGGTCCCATCACTTCATGGGAAATAGATGGGGAAACAGTGGAAACAGTGTCAGACTTTATTTTTTTGGGCTCCAAAATCACTGCAGATGGTGACTGCAGCCATGAAATTAAAAGACGCTTACTCCTTGGAAGAAAAGTTATGACCAACCTGGATAGTATATTCAAAAGCAGAGACATTACTTTGCCGACTAAGGTCCGCCTAGTCAAGGCTATGGTTTTTCCTGTGGTCATGTATGGATGTGAAAGTTGGACTGTGAAGAAAGCTGAGCGCCGAAGAATCGATGCTTTTGAACTGTGGTGTTGGAGAAGACTCTTGAGAGTCCCTTGGACTGCAAGGAGATCCAACCAGTCCATCCTGAAGGAGATCAGCCCTGGGATTTCTTTGGAAGGAATGATGCTAAAGCTTAAACTCCAGTACTTTGGCCACCTCATGAGAAGTGTTGACTCATTGGAAAAGACTCTGATGCTGGGAGGGATTGGGGGCAGGAGAAGGGGACGACTGAGGATGAGATGGCTGGATGGCATCACAGATTCGATGGACGTGAGTCTGAGTGAACTCTGGGAGATGGTGATGAACAGGGAGGCCTGGCATGCTGCGATTCATGGGGTCGCAAAGAGTCGGACACGACTGAGCAACTAAACTGAATGACATATTTACCTAATGCTAGCATAGCTGGACAAAAAGACTTGGAATATCAGTCTATGCAGCTTGGTGCTGAGTGTTCACCATATATGTTCCTTTACAGTTGCAGAGACTAATTTCTCAAAATGCACTAGAAGATGGCCCAAGAAGATGAGGTAGAACACTGATGTCTCAAAGGCACAGGGAAATGAAGCAAGTTCCTTCTATAAGGCCTTTTGTTTCCTTAAAGTGTAAAAAAAACACACAAAAAAACAAAGTTTTAAAAACTATTTTTGCCAAAATATTCACAATTTTACCAAGTCTTCTGAATTATTGTTGCTTTTGTGGGAATCAATTTTGGTAATATAAAAAGGAAGTTCAAAGAGAGTTGAATAGCATGAAGGAGAGCATTGCAGAATATACTTAGAGGAGCAGGGAGGAGCAGTAGAAAGCAGGGCCAGCTTCAGGGGCCTTTTAAAAATTCTAATAAAATTTCAAGCAATTTTTTGTTGGTTTTCTGCAAAAGTTACTTTCTCATTTTCTCTTTTAGAAGCTTCTAAATACAAATTGAAATAGACCTTCTATTCAGTCTGTTGGATCTTGTAGTCCATTTCTTTAGCTGTGTACATGAAAAAATAAAACAATTTTGTGATGTCAAAGAATCCCACTTTGGTGATTTTTAGGACAAGATCTTCTTTGGTATAGTTTAAGCTTTATATGTAATGTATCCAAACCTGTGGTGTTAAGTTACGGGTCAGCAACCGGTCAGCCCTCTTTCTTTTGCCTAGAAAGTTTGATTTCCCCTTTCAGAGTCTGTCTGGACAACTTGCTGTTGATAGCTGTATGTAGTAGGCCCTTCTGCTGTTTGTGAGCTTAACTCTCCTAGTTGTCACCCTAGAGTCATTTCAGGTTTTATACATGTCTCAGTTTTTCCTTCTGACAGTCTAAAACCACCATGGGCACTGAGAACACAGGATCACCAAACCTTTTGTGTATGTCTCCCAGATGGGCAAGTTTTTTTAAAGAGTGGGTTTCCCTACAGGACTGCTGCACGGTATGAGCCCTGGGCTCCACCTCTGCTGCAAGTTTCTCAATTGCCTGGGAAAGCCTTGCTTAGCCAGGAGAAGCTCTGTTTCTTATCTAAAGAGCTAAGCGCTCACCTGTAGTATTTACACTATATTCCTACCAACTCTAGTAAAGCGGTCAATTCAAGGAAGGACACCAGCCAACCCCTGATCTATTCATCCTGACCTGTTCTCTCCACTGGGTACTTTCTCAGTATTTCTGAACTGAGAAGTCAGGTATATTTTCACCTACCACTGAAGAAAACTCAAGATTGTCAACCAAGATGGTAAATCTGAGATCACTAGAGAACTCAGCCAAATTCGTATTCATATGTAGAGAAGTAGACCAGCCCAAGGGCGCTTGCAGGTACCAGTGTTCCACCTCTTTGTAACATTCCGGTGAGGAGAAAAGTCTTCTCTGGGCCCTGTTGGAGTCAGCAGACCTGTCTACTGGAAAGAAAAGCCCACACAATGCAACAGCGTGGGGGCAGCTGCCCTGCGGGCCACTTAACTGTTTGTGTAAGTGGATGATGAGTGGGCCTCCTTGTTTTCAGCTGTGGGGAAGGAGGTGCAGCAAAGAGACTCAGAATGGAGAGGGAGAGCGAGCAGGCTGCATTCTGGCCATATTAGTTACGTGCAGTGTGATCATGGGGGAGGTGCTTATCCTCTGTGTGCCTCACTTTCCCTTCTGATAAATAGTCTCAGTGGAACCCATCTTGGAGGGGAATCGTGTAGAGATTCTGAACCTATGTCATCATGTCTGGTGGATATGTAGCCCCTAGTACAGTATAGAGTCTGTATGTGGTGAGTCTGGATGTCAGATGAATTACAGGAAATTGGAAGAGTTAACTTGACAGAGGATGAGATGGCTGGATGGCATCATGGACTTGATGGACATGAGTCTGAGTGAACTCTGGGAGAGTAATGAACATGGAGGCCTCGCATGCTGCAATTCATGGGGTCGCAAAGAGCTGGACATGACTGACCAACTGAAATGAACTGAACTGAACTGATGCTAGAAAATGGAGAAAGACATGGCAACCCACTCCAGTATTCTTGCCTGGAGAATCTCATGGACAGAGGAGCCTGCTGGACTACCATCTATGGGTTGCACAGAATCGGACATGACTGAAGTGACTTAGCAAAAAAAAAAAAAAAGACATTTTAAAAAATCCTAGATCTTTTAGTGTTCTCATTTTTATCTTCATGCATCTTGTCAAAAACTTGTCTTTTTATTTCACTGGATGTGAATTCATGTTTGATGAAAATTCTGTGGGCTTATGTTTGAAGATACACTCTTACACAGAGCACTTACATTTGCTTCTAATAAGAATCTGTGGGTACTGCAACCAGAAGCCATTTTTAAATAGATTTTCTTGTCAAAAACTTGTCTTTTTATTTCACTGGATGTGAATTCATGTTTGATGAAAATTCTGTGGGCTTATGTTTGAAGATACACTCTTACACAGAGCACTTACATTTGCTTCTAATAAGAATCTGTGGGTACTGCAACCAGAAGCCATTTTTAAATAGATTTTCTGCTTGAGGTTTTTCAGAACACAGGAATGTGAATTCAGATTGCAAATCCATGTGAGGACCAGATTGTGGTTATGAATTTTAAGAGGAGCTTTTTCCCCCTCTACCCAGAGATAGAGGCATCTTTCTTAGTTGAATTTCTTTGCAAGAGAGTTTTATCCTTTTCTTACCAAGGGTCTATCCTTACTTGGTTCTGGCTATGCTACTCACGGTGACCCCATCACCACCTTAATCTGCATCTTCCATCCTCAAAGCAGATATAGATGTCAAAAAAAGCCATGTTGGCCACCTAAGGATTAACAAGTGACTTCAAGGCAGGTGCCAGCCATTTACCTTCCTAGAGTTCTGCTTTTGCTTTTTGTTTAGAGGACTAAGGAAGTTATTCCCTGGTGGCTCAAACGGTAAAAAATCTGCCTGTGATGCAGGAGACCATGGTTCTGATCCTTGGGTGGGGAAGATCCTCTGGAGAAGGGAATGGCTACCCACTCCCGTATTCTTGCCCGAAGAATTTTATGGACAGAGGAGTCCGGTGGGCTACAGTCCATGGGGTCACAAAGAGTGGGACGTGATGGAACGACTAACTCACCTTACTTTCTTCCCAGCTTAGCAGTGCTTTGATAACATAGTTAGAAAATATTTTATCTAGCACTTTTGAGTGTTTTGTACTGGGAGAGTTTTGGTGGGGAATAATCTAGACTTTATTTTTCACATTTTCAAAGCCATTGTCAGCCCTGTTGCACAGGGTATAACTTTGGGTCTCCTATGAAGTATTTTTTTAGGTATTAGAACAATCTCTAAAATTCTGGAGGACAACAGTGAAATAGCTTTCTAGCCAGGCTAGGATCTTGGTTATATTCTCCAATTTTTACAATAACAAAGTATAATTAATCCCTATCCTTAGATTTCTAGAAGAAATCCACATAGGATGAGGCACTGAACTGNCCCACATTAGGTGAATTCTTTACCGTCTGAGTCACCAGGGAAGCCCTTCAAGGAGCAAACATCTTCTAATTTCATGGCTTCAGTCACCATACACAGTAATTTTGGAGCCCAGGAAAGTAAAATCTGTCACTTCTACTTTTTCCCCTTCTATTTGCCATGAAGCAATGGAACTGGATGCCATGGTCTTATTTTTTTGAATGTTCAGTTTCAAGCCAGATTTTTCACTCTCTGTTTCACCCTCATCAAGAGGCTCTTTAGTTCCTCTTCACTTTCTGCCATTAGAGTGGTATCATATACTTATCTGAGGTTGCTGATGTTTCTCCTGGCAGTCTTGATTCCATCTTGTCATTCATCCAGGCCAGCATTTCACATGAAGTACTTTGCATGTAAGTTAAATAAGCAGGCTGACAGTATGTGGTCTTGTCCTACTCCTCTCCCAATTTTGAACCCATCTGTTGTTCCATCTAAGGTTCTAACTCTCCTACATACAGGTTTCTCGGGTGATACATAAGTGGTCTAGTATTTCCATTTCTTTTAAGAATTTCCCACAGTTTGTTGTGATCCACACGATCAATGAAGCAGAAGTGGATGTCCATCTGGAACCCCCTTGCTTTTTCCATGGTCCAGCAAATGTTGGCAATTTGATCTCTGCCTTTTCTAGACAGCTTTTACATCTGGAAGTTCTTGGTTCATGTACTTTTGAAGCCTAGCATGAAGGATTTTGAGCATAACCTTGTCAGTATGTGAAATAAGTGCAATTGTACAGTAGTTTGAACATTCTTTGGTGTTGCCCTATTTTGGGATTGGAATGAAAACTGACCTCTTCCAGTCTTGTGGCCACTGATCAGTTTCCCAAATTTATTGACATATTGAGTGCAGCACTTTAACAGCATCATCTTTAAGGGTTTTCAATAGCTCAGGTGGAAGTCTGTCACCTCCGCTAGCTTTGTTCATAGTAAAGTTTCCTAAGGCCCACTTGACTTCACACTCCCGGATATATGGCTCTAGGTGAGTGGCCACACCATTGTGATTATCTGGGTCATTAAAACCTTTTTTGTGTAGTTCTTCAGTGTATTTTTGCCACCTCTTCTTAATTTCTTCTGCTTCTGTTATGTCCTTACTGTTTCTGTCTTTTATTGTGCCCTTCCTTGCATGAAATGTTCCCTTGATCTCTCCAATTTTCCTGAAGAGATCTATAGTCCTTCCCATTCTTTCCCATTCTATTGTTTTCCTCTACTTTGCATTGTTCATTTAAGAAGACCTTATCTCATTTAATAGATCTTGCTATTGTCTATAATCAGTTGAGAATAGCAATCTTGCTGTTCTCTATAAGCAGTTGAGAATAGAATCAGTTGAACTCTGCAATCAGTTGAGTATATCCATCCCTTTCTCCTTTGCCTTTCACTTCTCCTTTTTCCTCAGCTATCTGTAAAACCTCCTCAGACAACCGCTTTGCCTCCTTGCATTTCTTTTTCTTTCAGATGATTTTGGTCACTGCCTCTTGTCCAATGTTATGAACTGCCATCCATGTTCTTCAGGCACTCTGTCTACCAGACCTAATCTTTTGAATCTATTAATCACCTCCACTGTATAATTATCAGGGAATGGATTTAGGTGCTACCTAAATGGCCTAGTGGTTTCCCCTACATTTTTCAATTTAAGCCTAAATTTTGCAGTAAGGAGCTGATGGTCTGAGCCACAGTAAGTTCCAAGTTTTGTTTTTACTGACTGTGTAGAGCTTCTCCATCTTTGACTGCAAAGAACATAATCAATCTGATTTTGGTTTTGGCCATCTGGTGATGTCCTTGTATGGAGTTGTCTCTTGGTTTGTTAGAAAAGGGTGTTTACTATGACCAGCTTGTTCTCTTGAGAAAACCTGTTAGCCTTTGCCCTGCTTCATTTATGTACTTCAGGGTCTAACTTGCCTGTTATTCCAGGTATCTCTTGATGTCATAGTTTTCCATTCTCATTCCTGATGATGAAAAAAGACCATTTTGTTTTGATGTTAGTTCTAGAAGGTGTTGTAGGTCTTCATAGAACTAATCAACCTCAGCTTCTTTGGCATCAGTGGTGGGGGCATAGATTTGGATTACTGTGATGTTGAATGGTTTGTCTTGAAATGAACCAAAATCATTCTGTCTTTTTTGAGATCGCACCCAAGTACTGCATTTTGGAGTCTTGTTGACTATAAGGGCTATTCCATTTCTTCTAAGGGATTCTTCGCCACAGTAGTAGATACAATGGTCATCTGAACTAAATTCTCCCTTTTCCATCCATTTTATTTCACCGATTCCTAAGATGATGTTTAATCTTGCCATCTCCTGCTTAACTGCAATTTACCTTGATTCATGGACCTATCGTTCCTGGTTCCTATGCAGTATTATTCTTAAAAGCATCAGACTTTGCTTTTACCACCAGATACATCCAAAACTGAGCATTGTTTCTGCTTTGGCCCAGCCATTTCATTCTTTCTGGAGCTTATGCATCTTAACCACCTAGGGACCATGTATCCAAAACACAGAAAGTTTCATCTTGTTTTTTTCCATCCTGAATTCCCTTGCAGGCACTATTGGTGGGCAACTGCCTTGCTGGTCACTTAACTGTTTGTGTAAGTGGATGATGAGTGAGCCTCCTTGTTTTCAGCTGTGGGGAAGCGGGTGCAGCAGAGAGACTCAGAATGGAGAGGGAGAGCAAGCAGGCTATATTCTAGCCATATTACTTGTGTGATCATGAGGGAGGTGCTTCTCTTCTGAGTGCCTCAGTTTCCCTTTTGATAAATGATCTCAGTAGAACCCATCTTGCAGGAGAGTCGTGAAGAGATTCTAAACCTATGTTATAATGTCTAATGGATATACAGCACCATTTAATACAGTATAGAGTCTGTATGTGGTGAGTCTGGATGTCAGATGAATTACAGGAAATTGGAAGAGTTAACTTCCCAGAGCTGGGGACCCCAGAAGACTATCTTTTGCCCCAACATTCGATTCCCACATGGAAGGGCTGTACCCCAGGTCCCAAACTTGGGGAGAGCTGCCTGGGTTCCATTGGNAGAGTCTGTATGTGGTGAGTCTGGATGTCAGATGAATTACAGGAAATTGGAAGAGTTAACTTCCCAGAGCTGGGGACCCCAGAAGACTATCTTTTGCCCCAACATTTGATTCCCACACGGAAGGGCTGTACCCCAGGTCCCAAACTTGGGGAGAGCTGCCTGGGTTCCACTGGGGCAGCAGACCTGAGGCCTGGTGTTCCTTTTCCCACCCTCAGGGCCTGAAGAAGATCTCTGCCTACATGAAGTCCAGCCGCTTCCTCCCAGGCCCTCTGTTCCTGAAGCTTGCCGTGTGGGGCAACAAGTAGTGCCTGCAACCAGGAGATGGGCATGAGGAGCCAGTGCCTTGGAGACCAGGTGGACCTCCTGCCCGCGGAACCATCTGTCTTTTTCTTTTTCCTTCTGTTCACTCGAGATGGCTTCTTGGCCCCCTTATCCCCCGCCCACACCCCTTTCCATCCCTACTTTAAAGATTCAGGTTCCCACTATTTTTGAGCAAAGTTCCTCCCCCACCACACATTATCCCTCCTGCATTAAAACCACCCAGTCTATCCTTCCCTTCCATGATTACTTCTGCTGTGAGCAGCCCAGCCAGACCCCTGGCCCACAGGGCTCTGCTCTGAGCTCCCAGCACTGCCCTGAAGACCAGACCTGGCCTGGTGTGCAGTCCATGCTTCCCAGTGTGGTTCCTGCCCTGCCTGTCTGATGCCCAGTAAAGCTTTATCACACCTGCTGTGTCTTGTCTTATTCTCCCAGGGCTTCCTGGAGTCATGACTGAGTGTGTTGGGGGTGTGTGGATGTCAATTTTCCCCTCTTGCCCACTGCAAGCCTGTAGGGATGGGCATGCGTGTGTGTGTGTGTGGTGGGAGGTTGGGCACAGGTGGGATTATACCATTGCTTGTTCATTTCTATCTCCACTTCATGCACCTCTGTTCCTTAGCATGGGGTATCTACAGAGGGGAGCCCTTCTGTGCCTGGTTCCCTCTTTAATTCGGCATTCATGGGATGTCTCCTTTTAGCTTGTAGCATCTGTGTCATGGTTTAGGGGGCTCTCGGGTGCTGAGGAAGAGGTCTGAGTAGTCTACTGATGGTGTGGGATCCTGGTGGACTCATTTCTGTCACCCTTTCCTAGAAGCTTTCCCTGCATTCTTATATCTCAATAAAACCTACCCCCACTGTGTTATAATTGTTTTACCTGGTTTCCTCTGTAACTTGACCGTAAAGACACTAAGGAGATAATCGATATCTTATTTGACTTTAAATCTCATATCTATTACACTGCCTGGCAAACAGTAAATATTCATTAAAATTGGAAATATAAAAGAGTTATCTCTAGTTAAAACCCTGGCAAACTCTACAGTCATTATATGGATTTACTGGTCTGAATATGGTTATAGCCATTTGAGAGAAAGAATACATTTCAGAAGATTTAAAATCTGTAGGTCTGGCGGAAGGACATTAGGTCTTACTAACTTAAGCATTTATTCGGTTGTCGCTGGGCCTTGGATAACCTGACCTGAAATGGGCAGGTCTAGTGTGCTGGGCCAAAGTGTAGCCTATCTGTGCGATCAGGAGGTGACGTGCCACTTTATGTTAGGATACCTGCAAAGTGTAGCACTCATCAGATAATATGATTAGCAGGCTCGAAGAGTGGCCGGATGGTGGAGCTGGACCTCGTTACGGTATGGCCTTAAGTCTTGACTTGGCCTGAGGTCTGACAGGCCCTGAGCTTTGGAGAAGAGTCCTGTTGGGCGTTCGTCTAGATGGTCATTTCTTGCAGTCACTTATATTAAGAAATAAGAAACAAATGATTATTTTAAAAAGTGAAACTGCTAACAGAAAAGTCCAGTAAACTAAAAGCTAATGAAACTGATAAGTCAGTAAATATTTTTGTCTTTGCAGGCCATATGGTCTCCCTTTTGGTCTCAGATTGCTCCATATGGTCTCAGTTGCTCACCTTTATCTCTGTAGTGTGAGAGCAGCCACAGGCCATACATAAATGAATGGATGGGGCTGTGTGACAACAGGACTTCAAAAACAGATGGACTTATTTCCCTGACTCCAGACTTAGATGCTCGAAGTAAAAGGGCATAGCTATATTAAACCTTAAATCTTAGATCCCGATGTAACAGGTGACACTCAAAACAAGGCAATATGTGATAATGAAGGCAGGTGAAGTGTAAACACATTTCTTTAAACGTGAAAATTTTTTTCTTAGTATTCCTTGTTTTTCATATGTTTCATCTTGAACTTGGTTCCTTTTCTAAATTCTTGAAACCCTAGTTTACCTCTTCTTATTCAAAATACTATGTCAGTGGAAAAATTTTGTCTCATATATAATTTTGTAGTATCTTGTGAGCAGTTACTTCTATTATTTTCGGGTTAAAAAATATTCTCTATAGCCTGAACATCCTATGCTTACACAGACAATATTTAAAACCTTAAAAAATTAACAAGATGAAGGACACATTTAAATTCTGCTGTATTTATTTACACTATATAATTTTGTATTCTGAGGCTATTTCATATAGAACTTCTGTTAATTTATTTGAGAGTTCAGAATATCAGCAGTAGAGCTAGAAGAATGGAATGCAGTGTGGAGTCAAATCAGAGGCAGAATTCTCAGCTGGATACTGGACAGTATATGCTCTGATGTCCTGCACAGTGTTCTCTAAAATACTAGAACTTGTAATATGTACAGTCAAGTGAGCACTTGTAAATCCAGAAGACGTAGCCACACTGACACTGAATATCAGCGAGGCAACCACCGGCTGCATCACGCCCGTCAGCCCCCTCTCCAGTTTCCTGAGTCCCCCTGCCCCCTACTGCCTTCCACACAACCACTGCCCCCACCAGTGGGACCCCTGGGTCTGGAGGCCGAGTCTGAGAGGCTGCTCCGCCAGCCCCCCTTCTCCTCCTGCAGGATTGACGTCTTCCTCCTGACGGGGCTGCCTGTGCCTGTGCTTGGGGCATCACTGTGTCCCCAGTTCCTTGTCCCAGCAGGCACAACCTCTTTCTCCTGCCTTCAAGCTCCCTTCCTCTCAGTGCCCCTTGGTGTTTGAACACTGAAAATCTCTCCCGTTCTTAAAAATTCCTCCCTGTATTTCCCAGAAGACTTCCAGCGTTTATTACCCAGGATGGTCTTACTTATGATGGTGCTATATGTCAGGATCATAGTGATTGTTTTTTCAAAGAAGGAATGAGGGATGGATGGATGAATTATATTACAATATCACTTTATCTGTTTAAAATATTATTATTCTATTTAATGTAGCTTTTAAAATCATTTTCTCAGTGAAATCTAGTTGTGTTTCTGTTCTAAGCTCAAGATGTATAAAACTCAAGATGGCAGTTCCTTAATGTATTGTGAAGTGTGTAACTACTGTATGAGCCAGCGCTTTTGTGTGACACAGACACCATCACCTCCCTGTGGGCAAACAGAAACAGTAATCTACCTGACCCTGAGCTGTACCCTGAGCCTGGACCCAGAGCTGAGCCCTGAGGACTGGCAGGGTGGGAGTGGCTGGGAGTATCCGTAGAGGGACTGAGCTCTTCTGGTCTCTGCTGACATCTCCCTGCCCCCCAGCTAAGCAGAGATGAGCAGACTCTGAGCCTGTGATTTAACAGGGATTGAAACCCTACTCCATACCGTATCTTAGTTATTTGAATCTTTATTGAACACTGGTCCAGACCTTTCTATCCTAACAAAGTGTTACCTATTTTTAAACATATTTTTTTTATCGTGTATCAACTTTGTATTTCAACTTATAAAATTCATTTTTTTAAATGTTGCTCTCCTCTGTTTCCTACAGCCGTTACCTTTTAATATCCTTTCAATAAAGAAAAGAAATCATAGCCCACCCTATGTCCTATTCTCCTGATTTTGAAATGCACTTCTGCCTGCAAAGAGGAAAGTTGGCAGGTAGGACATTATTCTTGTGCATGTTGTACCACAGGTCACGGATCACAGAGTGACTTCAAAGAACACTGAACCCACACACTACTACAGGTAACCAGAAAGGACCTAGTGTACAGCACAGGGAACTCTACTCAATATTCTGTGATAACCTATATGAGAAGAGAATCTGAAAAAGAGTGAATATATATATATATCTGAATCACTTTGTTGTATACCTGAACCTAACACAAGATTGTAAATCAACTATACTTCAATATAATTTTTTTTTTTAAGGCACAGATCAGTCTCCTAAGATCACAATGGGTCAGGAGATGGGATGGGGGCTGGACTCTGTGGCTCTAGGCAGCCACGGGTGTCTGGGCCTGTGAGAAGTTGTCCAGGCTGCCACCCTCTTCTGGCCACCCTCTCTAACGATCTACACAGAGGACAGGTCTCCCCGGGGTCACATTCCCACCACACTCCCCATTGCTGTCCCATCAATGTGAGGGACATGGGGCTGTTTATCAGGACAGCTCTGAAGCTGCATCTGGGTACCCTCTCTGCTGTGAGTGAATCTGGAGTTAGAGTCACAAGTGAGGCTATAAACTACTTGATTAATTTATGTTGTATCATTACTTTTAGGCGCATTAGGAGGGCAGGGACATCCGTAGTCCCTGAAAGGAAAACGCAGAGACCACATTTCCTTCTTCTGCCTCTTCACCTCTTCCTATTCTGGGGTTCCCTGATATATCTTGGGCTTCCCTGATAGCTCAGTCGGTAAAGAATCCACCTGCAATGCAGGAGACCCTGGTTTGATTCCTGGGGCAGGAAGATCCCCTGGAGAAGGGATAGGCTACCCACTCCAATATTCTTTTGCTTCCCTTGTGGCTCAGCTGGTAAAGAATCCATCTGCAATGCAGGAAACCTGGGTTCAATCCCTGGGTTGGGAAGATCCCCTGGAGAAGGGAAAGGCTACCCACTCCAGTATTCTGGCCTGGAGAATTCCATGGACTGTATAGTCCACGTAGTCGCAAAGAGTCAGACATGACTGAGCGACTTTCACTTTCACCTCTTCCTATTACAGTGATATTCTGTTCTGGAAGAATGCAGCTATCATGGGTTATATTAATAAATCCTGGGGGAGTGTTAGGATGGCCTGGAGTCTTGATCTTCCTCTAATAGGAGCCGGTTTTTAAAATATTTATTAATTTGGGCTTGCTGGTTCTTAGTTGAGGCACTGGTGATCTCAGATCTTTGCTGAGACATGCAGGCTGTTCGGCAGCCATGCAGAAACTCTCAGTTGTGGCTTGTGTGATCTAGTTCCCTGACCAGGGGTCCAGCCTCATTCCCCTGCACTTGGAGTGGGAGGTCTTAGCCACTGGATGGCCAGGAATGTCCCCAGGGACCGATTTAACGTCTCCATTTCAGGCGCGTGACTCGCAGTCTCTTGGCAGTCAGAGCTGCCCAGAGCCCGCAGGAACTCTGCAGCCCAGAGTCAAGGCTGAGCTGAGCCAGAGAGGGGAGTGGAGAGGGAGGAGCCTTACTCGTGTTATGATTCAGGCTTGTTTCCCTGAGGGCACTGCCAGCTCCCCTGAATAGTCAAGGGCTGACTGGAGGCAGGAACCTGGTGAGCTCGACCCAGGCGGCCCTAGTCTTCTAGGGCCCAGAGCTTGGTTTCCAATTCCTTCTGCTAAGAGACAGGAATAGTCCTTGCTCTGCCTGTCCGAGGCTGAGTCGGGGTCTGTGCCGGAGGTGGGACTAAAAAGAGGGTCTGGTACTGCCAGGCCAGCCTTGACCCCTGGGTCACAGGATAAGTTTCAAGTCCAGCTGTCCTGGAGCTTCTGCACTCTGAGCGTCTTAACCTGCACCATGCCCATGATCCTGGGTTACTGGGACATCCGTGGGGTGAGCGGGGGTCCACAAGGGCTGGGAAGACAGAGGCGGGTGGGGAAATCCCGGGCAGTGGGACTGGTTCAACCAGAAGCTTCCACAGGGCTTGCTGCAGCAGAGCCCCTTTCCTTAGCCCCACCATCTTACCTCGGTGTTGGCATGTGTCTGTGTGGGTGGGTGGGTGGGGG
>SJYX01006496.1:331598-347998 GCA_006410675.1 Oreotragus oreotragus
TCCTGACTTCTGGCCAAGTCATGTTGATTTGGTGCCAAGCCACTCCTATCCTTGTCCCTGTTGCCTCTCTTGCCCTCCACCAGCTGGAGCAGAGCCCTGCCCCTTCCCACACTCTTTGAGGGTGCAGCTGGCCCTCAAGGAAGGACATGAGAGCCCATAGCTAGGCCCTGATCAGTCATGGCTCCTGTTAGTGTTGCACAAACTTTCTGTAAGCCTCACTCAGGGAGGTCCCAAATCCTTATAAGTGTGCTTTCCCCCAAAGCTCCATGTGAGACTGGTGATTCTGAATCCACATCTACCAGTTCAGGGAGTTTTGCCTCTGACTCCTCAGTGAGTCCCCCAGGAAGGAGGGCTGGACTCGGGAAATTTGTTTCACTGTATGTTCTTTTTCACAGCCCCCGACTATGACAGAAGCCAGTGGCTAAATGAAAAATTCAAGCTGGGCCTGGACTTCCCCAATGTAGGTGCAGGAGCTGGAGTCTGTGGGAAGAAGTGGACAGTGTCTCCATCCATCTCCTTTCCCGGCTTAGAGGTTTCAGAATCTGGCGCCTTCTGCTCTGTCCCTCAGCTTTCTGGCTCTCTCCCCTGCCCTTCTATGATGCTCTCTGTCCCAGCTCATCCCTCCATTTTACAGCATGTTATTTAGTGTCTACCATGAGCCAGGCTCGGCAAGTGCCAGGTTTCATCTCTACACTTGGTCAAAGGAGGGGGTGCAGGGGAGTCTGGTGTTCCAAACACAGACTCCTGTCTGTTGCACAACAAAGGCCATGTTGTTCTTCCAGTTGCCCTACTTAATTGATGGAGCTCACAAGCTCACCCAGAGCAACGCCATCCTTCGCTACATCGCTCGCAAGCACAACATGTGTAAGTGGGGCTGGGGAACACATACCTACTCCCCTGGGCTGGGCCGGAATGGGACGCTGAGGGTGAGTCTCTGTTGTGTGGCCACAGGTGGGGAGACAGAGGAGGAGAAGATCCGTGTGGACATTTTGGAGAACCAGACTATGGACGTCCGCTTGCACATGGCCAGGATCTGTTACAGCCCTGACTTTGTGAGTCCCCTCCCACTGGGCTGGGTTGCACAGAATTTAAATGCAGGACAGGGTCCCATCTACCATTTGAACCATTTGGTGCTACTGATCCATCAAGCTTGTCCCTACAGAGTCTCCAGAATGACTCTCAGAACCCCCAGAACATAAAAATGCAAACTTTAATTCCCACCAATCTTAGGAACAGTCCTGCCTCCCCTGGGTGGAAATTCAGTTCCTAGATGGTATTTACCTCATTAGCCCAGGTCCTCCTTCCTGGCATCTCAGTGCTCAGGATGTGTGTCTTGTAGGCAGCCCAGGGCCAGACTTTGTTCCTCTCCCTCCTTCCTTTCAGGCTCTCAAATTGTCCCCAACTGTCCAGAAACTGCCCAGGCGTCCACACCATTCTTGTCACCCACACTGGAATGTAGGACTTCTTTCCTAGTCATTTTAGTGTTGATCAGCCTGAGGTCTGAGGACTGAGCTCTGCCAGGTCTCACAGCACTGCTGGTCTGACCCAGGGCAGGTGTCTGCAGCTGAGTGGTGACACGTTCAGGGAGAGCCTGATTTTGCCTTTTGCTTTCCCATCGCCTCTCACAGATGGGAGGTGGTATCCATAGGAGTTTAGTGAACACACATGGGTTGAATTGCAGTCTGGGCATGAACCCAGGTGTAGTCAGGGGACGTTGCTGCTCATCCGCAGCTGGGATCAGACACAGCCCTGGGAGGCCTGCTCTCTGCCAGGGAGTCTGTGTCTGAGGGTGGTGACAGCTGGTTTTTGTCTAGGAGGAACTGAAGCCTGGTTTCTTGAAGGAGATCCCTGAAAAGATGAAGCTCTTCTCAGATTTTCTGGCGAAGAGGCCTTGGTTCGCAGGGGACAAGGTCAGTGGGATGGCTTCAGAGGAGGGAGAACTGGTGTATTTTGTTACTCAGAGTTTGTTGCACATTCATGCTTTGTCTTTCTGCAGCTCACCTATGTGGATTTCCTGGCTTATGATGTCCTTGACCGGCACCGCATATTTGAACCCACATGTCTGGATGAATTTCCAAATTTGAAAGACTTCATTACCCGTTTTGAGGTGATTCCCTTTGTCCTCCTACTATTTATATCTCTCTTCTCTTCCCTCTACTTTCTGATGCTTTCCTAGTTGGAACTACAATGAGAAATAGAATTTATTGAGAACTTGGTTTATTCCAGGATCTCTGCTCAGTACCTGACATATATTGTGTCAGATTTAACCTTTATAACATTCCTACATGGTAGAATAATTATCCTCTCCATTTTACCAATAAGGAATTAAGCTGAAAGGATAAGTAATTTCTGATGGTCACAGAACCAGTACAGACTGTGCGGGGCTCCCAGTCAGAGTGTCTGGCTTCTATGGGCAGCAGTCAGGGGCTCTCTGTTTCTTGTATGAAAATGAAAAAAAGCTCAGGTTCTTTTGGTGACTGAGTTCACAGCTCTGGAAAGTGTGGATGAAGCAGAATCTTTAGGAGTTTGCATGCAGATGGCATTTGGAGAGTTGAGACACAATAGTGTTGATATGAAGTAATAAAGACACAACAATATTTTCTCCTGCTCTCCAGAAGCCTCTCTGGCTATTGGCTCCCTCTCTGGGGTTGTACTGAGATTTCCAGGAATGTAATTGGTGCAGGGATTTTCTTCCATATGTAGGTGCCTTCTTGGGAAGATTTTATGAGGATGCCTCTTATGATGGGCACCTTCCTTCCCTCCATGTCTTCCTTCTTTCTTCCTTCCACTTACCCAAGATTCCATCTCAGAGATGGGGTAGTACATCATTTTAAGTTACATTCACTGATCTGACCCTCTTCCCTCCATGAGGCACTATGTCAGGCATAGGGGAATGCAGAAGTCACATGGTCCTGAGCCCCACTGGGCTCAGTGCAGCTGGAGAACCATAGGAACCCTGAGCTGTGTGGTATGCATGGAGCTGCCTTGGTTCTAGAGGAGCACAGCCTGACTGCACCTCCCAGCTCATCATTCACCCCCAATCTACCAACTGGAGAGTAAGAAAGTCTCTTTATGATGGATTTGGGAATTTGAAGCTCTAGTCCAGTATATTTTTCAGCCGACAGTCTTGTTTTGTATTCCCACTCCCATCATGAAATCTGCTTCCTCAGCCAGTTCTCTTCAGCTCTGGTTTTGGTCCAAGGCTTGATGACCTGAGATTTTTGCAAGAACCGGGATGACTGCCCAGCAGGAGGATGTGGGACAGATGTGGGCTCCAGTGTGTGGCCTGTTGGGGGCTGCGCTGTGCGGTACAGGCATGGTCTTTGGAGTCCTGGGAACTCTCGAGCACTGTTTGTTTGGG
Organism: Oreotragus oreotragus; assembly: GCA_006410675.1. NCBI lineage: Eukaryota > Metazoa > Chordata > Mammalia > Artiodactyla > Bovidae > Oreotragus > Oreotragus oreotragus. The sequence goes on from SJYX01006496.1 coordinate 334,960, forward strand.
GAGATGGTGCACAGGTGCACCTGAGCATCTTGCCGCCTGGTTGGTTGCAGCAGGATGAGGGAGGTTGGGGCTCAGTGAGAATGGGCTCAGGTCCTAGGCCAGGCAGTTGGTCTGTGTCCTTTAAGTGGAATGGAGTGTGGCCTGGACTATCTTGCTGCTCCACACCTCCTATCACCTTTCATCCATGTTGAAAGGTGAGATCTGGTGTCTCTTTCAATCTGTTTATCTACTCTCTAAGCCCCTTTGTTGTGCTTGGGGTCCACCTGTGGTCAAGCCCTGGGAAGCCAAGAGCTTCCTTCTGACAAAGACAATTGTTCTGCAGAATGAGAAGTTGTTCTGTAGGGAGATGTCCCCTGGGGAGTGGGGGGAGGAGACAATAAAAAACTACAATGTAAATGCAGTGAGTTTCAGTCTTATTCGGGGGTCTTACTGAGGACTTGTAACCTATGTGGCAGCCTCTCAGAGAGCTCTGAGTAACTGCTATGAAGAGGTAAGATAGAAGACAGCAGATATATAAGTTTTTACCTTGAAAATATGTATAGTTGAGAATGAAAAGTTTACCTGCCAAAGGCAGTAAACACAGGATGTTGCAGCCATCAAGCCATTGCATTATAGTTGTCCCCTGTGGTGGGCCCCGAGAGAATTCAGGATGGAAACCCAATACCCACCACCTAGCCATCAGCCACTGCAGCCTCACCCAGCAGTATACCCAGCAGAGACTCAGGATGGGAAAACACAGGATACTGGCCTCAGATAGCGGATGTACATATCAAAGTAATGATTTCAGTGAGCCCAGACTTTTGTAGCTTCCTATATACAGAAGACTCTTGAGAGTCCCTTGGACTGCAAGGAGATCCAACCAGTCCATTCTGAAGGAGATCAACCCTGGGATTTCTTTGGAAAGAATGATGCTAAAGCTGAAACTCCAGTACTTTGGCCACCTCATGCGAAGAGTTGACTATTGGAAAAGACTCTGATACTGGGAGGGATTGGGGGCAGGAGAAGGGGACGACAGAGGATGAGATGGCTGGATGGCATCACTGACTCGATGGACGTGAATCTGAGTGAACTCCAGGAGTCGATGATGGACAGGGAGGCCTGGCGTGCTGCGATTCATGGGGTCGCCAAGAGTCGGACATGACTGAGAGACTGAACTGAACTGAACTGATAACAGAACAGTGCTAAGTTCATTAACTTGAGATGTCTGATTTTCTTTAATTAACAGTAATCTTTTGATATTCCAACTACTTGGTTTTGTTACAAAACTCCTATGTATCCTGGCTCCTTCCTTACCTCTTCAAGCCCAGGAAGCAGTCTCTCAGATAGCTTGAAGGGACTGCTTTGAAGTCCTCAGAGAATAAAACATAATTCTCAACTTTTAGGTTGTGCATTTTTTTCATGACATCGTCAAATATACATGTTGGTAAAAGATTGCTACTAATCATCAAAAAACCAATATCTCGCATTAATGATCTTAATGCTTTTCTATGTGTAGGATGATGGGTGAATCTCGGCTCTGTGTAATTCTTCATTCAAGATGCAACCCAACTCTAGGGGACCCTGTGTCCAAAACACAGAATGTTTCATCCTGGTTTTCTCCATCCTGAACTCTCCTTAAGGCACACAGTCTGTGAGTGATTGCAGTGGGTTTCAGCTTAGTCCTTTCCTTAACCAGGTAGTGAGTGAGACTCTGTTCTGTTTGTTTACAGCTTCTTTAGGCCATAAATTTGACCAAGGTTTGGGAGGCAAATTTCATCACCAGTTTGTCCCATGGTGCTAGGAAGGCTCATTTCTAGGTCAGACAAGGACTTAATTGATAGGTCATTTCTATGCTATATCTGGACACTGTTAATATACTAAAACTTCTCTGGATCATCTGTCTTACTAACTAGTCTATTATGACCCAGAATATGTTTCCCTTTGTCACTTCTTCCCATATCTAGAGTTGCACCATTACAATTAATTTTATATAGAGCTGTGTGTGTGCTAAGTTCCTTCAATCGTGTCTGACTCTTTGTGAGCCCATGGACAGTAGTCTGCTAGGCTCCTCTGTCCATGGGGATTATACAGGCAAGAATACTGGAGTGGGCTGTGAAGCCCTCCTCCAGGAGATCTTCCCAACTGAGGGATCGAACCTACATCCCTTATGTCTCCTGCACTGGCAGGCCAGTTCTATACCACTAGGGCCACCTGAGAAACCAATATGGAGGTAAATATGTGATATATAGAGGTTTACCATCATTAATTTTATCAGAGACCTGGCTGCACAGAAGGTGATGAAAGAAACAATAATCTTATAAAATAATTAAGGTATAAGTAATATAGCTAGTAACATTTTTAAGGTCACAGTACAACAAAGGAAACAAAGCATGAATAGTTTGAAAGCAACAAAGAGAGAATAAATTAAAGCAATGATTAATATAACTTGTTGCAGTCTAGATCACGAGAAGCCATCAAGTCCAGAGAGGGGCCAGTTGGAGAGGCCAAATGATGGAGGGATTAGATAGAAAGAAAGAAAGAAATGCTCTATCTTTGTTTGCAAAGGTATACTTTATCAACTTGCTTCATGTTAGTAGGCATAAGAGGAAATGTTTCCTCATATCTCGAGAACAAAGATTAAAAGCCAGCAATATTTCAAACAGCCATAAAATTATAAATTCACTTCATTCAGTGCCATGGAATTAAATCTTGTTGACCTTGACTTTTTTTTGTTAGTAGTTTTATGAAGCCATCAGGTTTTGCATTTACAGTTTTATAAATTTTTCACTCAGTTCAGTGGGATCATTTAAAAGTTACCAAAAACGTGTATTTGTAAAAAGGTCCTTTTTATGAATCTTCAAGATCTACATTCTTTTAAAAAGAATCAGAGTAAAACAATAAATGTTGAAAGACAAATGATCTGATTACAATATAACTGTCAGTGAAATTTCATTATTTCTGTGGCATACAAAATTTTAATACAGTAACTAAAATTATGACACATAAGATGCCAGAATACTTTTAGTAATTTTATATAATAATAACTACCTAAAAGTGTTCATTATGACTCATTTGACAACATTTCCCTAACCCTAACCCTGAAAAGTGTAATTAGTATCTCTCTTTGAGTTATTTTAGGGCCCTCTGAGAAGGCAATGGCACCCCACTCCAGTACTCTGCCTGGAAAATCCCATGGATGGAGGAGCCTGGCAGGCTGCAGACCGTGGGGTCGCTGAGTCGGACACGACTGAGTGACTTCACTTTCACTTTTCACTTTCATGCACTGGAGAAGGAAATGGCAACCCGTTCCAGTGTTCTTGCCTGGAGAATCCCAGGGACGGGGGAGCCTGGTGGGCTGCCGTCTATGGGGTCGCACAGAGTCAGACAAAACTGAAGTGACTTAGCAGCAGCAGCTGAAGCATTCCAAAGTGAGTTAGATGTCAAAAGAACTTAATTTAGAACTTGACTTGGGGAAGGTTTGTCAAAGATATCAAGTTTTTATAGCACTTGATAAAGTAGGATCATAGGTCCCAGTAAATACTTATTCACTTAACCAAAGAGACAGTAAAAGATTTTAAAGTCTAAATATGTGAAATTATAATAGATCACTTAAGAGGTAAAGAAACATTTTACATTGTTACCAAAAGATGAATATTTCAAGAAAACTTTGTCCTCTCAATGGAAAGAAAAATCAGATTTTAGTTTTGCACCACCTGACATTTAATACTGAACTTTATTTACTTAGTTAAACTCATTCTAATCTTAGCCAGACTGGACTACACATAGAATTCCTTTCTAAAGTTATCTTTTTTTCCTCACAAGCCTTTTACAACTTTCTATATCCATATTAGTTTGTCCCTCATTTTCTTTCCCATTTAGAAGTAACTAACCTTTTTTTTAAAAAAAAAAAAAAGGAAAAAAGAGAAATAATCAGCTTTAGCACAAAATCACTTTATTTTCCCTTAACAAAGTACATTTCCATTTTATTTTTAAATTGAAGTATATTTGATTCAGGTTTTGTACTGTTTCAAGTATACTGCAAAGTGTTTCAATTATATATAATTCAGAATGTATATATATACACTTTTTCATATTCTTTTCCATCATAGTTTGTTACAAGATATTAAATATAGTCCCTGGTGATATACAGTAGTTCTTGTTTATTTTATATATGGTAGTGTATATCTGTTAGTGGCACACTCCTAATTTATTCCCCCTCTTTCCCCTTTGGTAACCATAAATTTATTTTCTATGTCTGTGAGTCTGTTTCCATTATGTGAATCAGTTCATTGTCATAATTTCAGGTTCCATATATAAGTGATGCATATGACATTTGTCTTTCTCTGTCTGACTTATTTCACTTAGTGTTATTGTCTCCAGGTCCATCCATGTTGCTGTAAATGGCATTGTTTCATTCTTTTCTATCCCTGAGTAGTATTCCATTGTGTGTATGTATACATGTATATATACACACACACCACATCTTTATCCATTTACGTGCTGATGAATACTTAGGTTGGCTCCACGTCCCGGGTATTGTAAATCATGCTGCTGTGAACATAGGGGTGCATGTATCTTTTTGAATTAGAATTTTCTCTGGATCCATGCCAGGAGTGGGATTGCTAGATCATGTGGTAACTCTATTTTTAGTGTTTTAAGGAACTTCAATATTGTTCTCCATAGCATCTGCACCGTTTCATATTCCCACCCCACTGTAAGAGGGTTCTCTTTTCTCCATCCTCTATTATTATTTACAATTTACAAACCTTTTGATGATGGGAATTCTGACTTGTGTGAGGTGATGTATCATTATAGTTTTGACTTGCATTTCTCTGATAATTATCAATATTGAACATATTTTCATGTTCATGTTGGTCATCCGTATGTATTCTTTGGAAATGTCTTGGTCTTCTGCCCATTTTTTAAAAACCTCTTATTTTATATTGGGGTATAGCTGATTAACAGTGTCATGAAGTTTCAAGGGAATAGCACAGGGACTCAGCCATACATATATATGTATCCGTTCTCCCCCAAACTCCCCTCTCATCTAGGCTGCCATATAACGTTGAGTAGAGTTCCATGTGCTATACAGTAGATCCTTATTGGTTATGCATTTTAAATATAGCAGTGTGTACACGTCCATCCCAAATTCCCTAACTATCCCATCCCCCCATCCTTCTCCTTGGCAACCCAAGTTCTTTCTCTAAGTCTTTGAGTCTCTTTCTGTTTCATAAGTAATTTTATTCATATCATTTCTTTTCAGATTCCACATATAATGGATGTCATACGCTATTTCTCCTTCTCTGTCTGACATGCTTCACTCAGTATGAACATCTCCAGGTCCATCCAAGTTGCTGCAAATGGCATTATTTCATTCTTTTTAGAATTCCATTGTATGTATGTTCCTCGTCTTCTTATTCATCTTTCAATGGACATTTAGGTTGCTTCCACGTCTTGGCTATTGTAGACAGTGCTGCAACGAATATTGGTGAGCATGAATCCCTACAGATCAAGTTTATTTCTGGGTATATGCCCAGGAATGGGATTGCAGGGTCATAAAGTAGCTCTATTTTTACTTTTTAAGTTACTTGCATACTGTTCTCCAGAATAGCTGTACCAGTTTACATTCCCACCAACAGTATAGGAGGAATCCCTTTTCTCCACACCCTCTCTAGCATTTATTGTTTGGATTTTTTAATGATAGCCATTTTGACTGGTGTGAGGTGATATTTCATTGTAGTTTTGATTTTCATTTCTTTAATAGTTTTTCCCGTGCCTCTTGGCCATCTGTGCGTCTTCTCTGGAGAAATGTCTGTTTAGGTCCTCCGCCCATGTGTTGACTGGGTTGTTTGTTTTGATGCTATTAAGCATCATGCACTGTTTATAAAATTTGGAGACTAATCCTTTGTCAGGTCACATCATTCGCAAATTTTTCTCCCAATCTGTGGGTTGTCTTTTCATTTTCTTTATTGTTTCCTTTGCTGTGCAAGTTTGCAATGGGCTCATTTATTTATTTTTTGTTTTTATTTCCATTATTCTGAGAGTCAGATCAAAAAAGATGTTGCTGCAGTTTATGTCAGAGTGTTCTGCCCATGTTTTTCCTCTAGGAGTGTTATAGCGTCCAGTCTCACATTTAGGTCTTTGGTTCTATTTTGAGTATTTTTGTGTATGGTATTAAAGAATGATCTAATTTCATTTTTTTACATGTAGTTGTCCAGTTTTTCCAGCACCATTTGTTGAAGAGACTGTCTTTCCAACATCGTGTAGTTTTGTTTCCTTTGTTAATTGATCATTAATTGGTATGTTAATTGATCGTAGGTGTGTGGGTTTATTTCTTGGTTTTCTATCCTGTTCCAGTGATCTATAGTTCTACTTTTGTGTCAGTACCATACTGTTTTGATGACTATAGCTTTGTAGTATAGTCTGAAGTCAGGGAACCTGATTTCTCTAGCTCAATTTTTCTTTCTCAAGATTCTTTTGGCTATTTGGGGTCTTTTGTGTCTCCATACAAATTTAAAGATTTTTTTTGCTCTAGTTCTATGAAAAATGCCATTGCTAATTTGATAGAGGTTGCATTGAATCTGTAGATTGCCTTGAGTAATATGGTCATTTTGACAATATTGATTTTTTCAATCCAAGAACATGGTATATTTTTCCATCTGTTTGCATCATCTTTGATATCTTTCATCAGTATCTGATAGCTTTCCAAGTCCACGTGTTTTGCCTCTTTAGATAGGTTTATCCTAGATATTTTTTATATTCTTTTCAATGTGATGGCAAAAAGAGTTGTTTCCTTTTTCTCTTTCTGATAGTTTCTTGTTAGTGTATAGGAATGCAAGAGATTTCTGTTTATTAATTTTGTATCCTGCAACTTGATTGACTTCACTGATGAGCTCTACTAGTTCTCTGATAGCATCTTTAGGATTTTCTATGTATAGGAACAGTGACAGTTTTACTTCTTCCTTTCCAATTTGGATTCCTTTTATTTCTTGTCCGATTGCTTGTGGCTAGTACTTTCAAAACTATATTGAATAAAAGTAGTGAGAGTGGGCATCCTTGTCTTGTTTCTGATGTTAGAGAGCATGAAGAAGAACTGTACAAGAAAGATCTTCATGACCCAGATAACCACAATGGTGTGATCACTCACCTAGAGCCAGACATCCTGGAGTCCGAAGTCAAGTGTGCTCTAGGAAGCATCCCCACAAACAAAGCTAGTGGAGGTGATGGAATTCCGGCTGAGCTATTTCAAGTCTTAAAAGATGATGCTATAAAAGTGTTACATTCAATATGCCAGCAAGTTTGGAAAACTCAGCAGTGGCCACAGGACTGGGAAAGGTCAGTTTTCATTCTAATTCCAAAGAAAGGCAATGCCAAAGAATGTTCAAACTACCACACAATTGCACTCATCTCACCCCTGGAGAAAGGAATGGCAACCCACTCCAGTATTCTTGCCTGGAAGATTCCATGGACAGAGGACCCTCATGGGCCACAGTCCATGGATTGCAAAGAGTCAGACACGACAGAGCAACTAACACACACACACACACACACACACACATGCTAGCAAAGTAATGCTCAAAATTCTCCAAACGAGGCTTCATCAGTACATGACCTGAGAACTTCCAGATGCTGAAGCTGGATTTAGAAAAGGCAGAGGAACCAGAGATCAAATTGCCAACATCCATTGGATCATAGAAAAAGCAAGAGAGTTCTAGAAATCATCTACTTCTGCTTTATTGACTATACCAAAGCCTTTGTGTGGATACCTGAATGGTCTAGTGGTTTCCTCTACTTTCTTCAATTTAAGTCTAAATTTTACAATAAGGAGTTCATGATCTGAGCCACAGTCAGCTTCCAGTCTTGTTTTTGTTGACTATATAGAGCTTCTTCATCTTTGGCTGCAAAGGATGAAATCAATCTGATTTCAGTATAGACCACGTGGTGATGTCCATGTGTAGAGTTGTCTCTTGTGTTGTTGGAAGAGGGTGTTTGCTATGACCAGTGTGGTCTCTTGGCAAAACACTGTTAGCATTTGCCCTGCTTCATTTTGTACTCCAAAACCAAACTTGCTTGTTACTCCAGGTATCTCTTGACTTCCTACTTTTGTGTTCTGTCCCCCTAGTTTATTAGTTCTAGAAGGTCTTGTAGGTCATCATAGAACCATTCAGCTTCTTTGGCATTAGCAGTTGGAGCATAGACTTGGATTACTGTGTTACTGAAATTTTTGCCTTGGAAATGAACAGAGATCATTCTGTCATTTTTTAGACTGCACCCAAGTACTGCATTTCAGACATTTTTGTTGACTATGAGGGCTACTCCATTTCTTCTAAGGGATTCTTGCTCATGGTAGTAGATATAATGGTCATCTGAATTAAATTCACCCATTCCAGTCCATTTTAGTTCACTGATTCCTAAAATATTGATGTTCACTCTTGCCATCTCCTGTTTAACCACTTCCAATTTACCTTGATTCATGGACCTAGGATTCTAGGTTTGTATGCAGTATTGTTCTTTATAGCATCAGCCTTTACTTCCATTACCAGTCACATCCACAACAGGGTGTTGTTTTCGTTTTGGCTCCATCTCTTTATTCTTTCTGGAGTTATTTCTCCACTCTTCTCCAGGAGCATATAGGACACCTACCGACCCGGGGAGTTCATCTTTCAGTGTCATACTGTTTTGCCTTTTCATACCAGCTTAGAGAGTATGGGTAGGTCTCTGCTCCACTGCACAGTGTGGGATGCCCTTGGGCTTAAACCTTCAGGCCCTGAAGCCACAAGACAAAGTCAGGGCTTCTATCCAGAGTCCTTGAATTCTGTTTTCTCAGAATTAGACAAGGCTGTGGTCAGTGTGATCCATTTGGTTATTTTTCTGTGATTGTGGTTTTCATTCTGTCTGCCCTCTGATGAATAGGGATAAGAGGCTTAGGAAGTCTTGGGAGAGACTGACTGTTGGGCAAACTAGGCTTTGTTCTGATGGGCGGGGCCATCCTCAGTAAATCTTTAATCCCATTTTCTGTTGATGGGCGGGGCTGTGTTCCCTCCCTGTTGTTTGGCCCGAGGCCATACTGTCCACCCAGGCCTCCACTGGCGACTCCTGGACCCTCACAGGCAAGTCTGACTCAGTCTCTTGCGGGGACACTGCTCCTTTCTCCTGACTCCTGGTGTGCACAAGGTTTTGTTTGTGCCCTCCACGAGGAAGCCTCTGTAATGTTTCAGTATTTTTATTTTGCTTGAGAATGACCTAGCTATTTAATAAATTTTCATCATTTAACTTAATGTAGTAAAGCTTCAAAGTTTCAAGTTATCAAAGATCTGGAGAAACTATTTTTAAGTAGACATACCATAAATCATAAGTATTGTTAAAGAGTTCACTTTAAAGGTCGTACCCCACTTACCATCTTTTTACTTCACTTGTTATTTAGATTACCCATGAAAGTTTCATGAGAAATCAGACCAAGTCAGCCATCCTCACAAGCTATTTTTCTTGCTGATGAAAATTTTAAAAGAGATTATAGGACCTTATTTGGCTTTTAGTAAATCTAGGTGCAGGCTTCCCTCATAACTCAGTCGGTAAAGAATCTGCCTGCAATGCAGGAGACCTGGGTTTGATTCCTGGGTTGGGAAGATCTCCTGGAGAAGGAAATGGCAATCCACTCCAGTATTCTTGCCTGGAAAATCCCATGGACGGAGGAGCCTGGTGGGCTACAGTCCACGGGGTTGCAAGAGTCAGACATGACTTAGTGACTAAAGCACCACCACCAAACCTAGGTGCAGTAAAGTTAACATGTCTGTATTAATTAAACCAACAAACACCTCTTGACAAGGCCCTGCCCACCAGAGGGATAAGACCCAGCTCCACCCACCCCTGGGCAGGAACCAGTCCCCCCCCACCAGAAAGCTTGCACAAGCCTCTTTGACAGGCCTCATCCACCAGGGAGCAGACAGCAGAAACAAAAATAACTACAGGCCTGCAGCTTGTGGAATGGAAATTGCAGTCACAGAAAGTTAGACAAAATGAGATGGCAGGGGAGTACGTCCCAGACAAAGGAACAAGATAAAACCCCAGAAGAACAACTAAGTGAAGTGGAGGTAGGCAATCTACTCAGAAAAGAATTGAGAGTAATGACAGTAAATATGATCCAAGATCTTGGAACAAGAACAGAGACACAAACCAAGAAGATATTATAAAAGAAATGTTTGCTAAAGAGTAGAAGATCTAAACAACAAAGATGAACAGTATGATAACTGAAATGAAAAAATACACTAGAAGGAATCAATAGTAGAATAAATGAGGCAGAAAGAATGGATAAGTGAGTTTGTGGAACATAATAAAGGAAACAGTGAGAAGAAGTGAGGACAGTCTATGTGATCTCTGAAACAATATCAAACATACCAACGTTTGCATTATAGGCTTCCCAGAGGAGAAGAGAGAGAGAGGATTGGGGGAAATACTGATGAGATAATAGCTGAAAATTCCCTAACATGGGGAAGGAAACAGTCTTACAAGTCCAGAAAATGTAGAGAGTCTCAGGCAGGATAAACCTAAAGGAGAAACATGTCAAGACACGTTGTAACCCTGGAGGCAAAATAAACAAGCAAAAAACCCCACTCTGTCATTTAATTAAATATTAGCCCTCAGTTTTTACCTCATACTCTGTGAAGAAGTGAAGTGAAAGTGAAGTGAAAATGTTAGTTGCCCAGTCATGTTCAACTCTTTTCCACCCCGTGGGCTGTAGCCCATCAGGCTCCTCTTCCCATGGAATTCTCTAGGCAAGAGTACTGGAGTAGGTTGCCATACCCTTCTCTGGGGATCTTCCTGGCCCAAGGATTGAACCAGGATCTCCTGCATTGCAGGTGCATTCTTTACTGTCTGTGCCACGAGAGAGGTCCAAGAATACTGGAATGAGTAGCCATTCCCTTCTCCCTTCTCCAGGGGATTTTCCCAATCCAGGGATCAAATCCAAGTCTCCTACACTACAGGTGGATTCTTTAGCATCTGAGCTGGCAGGGAGGCCCTCATACTCTGTGGGTTCATGTAATCCTGTGGGTTTCCTTATGATGTTTAACTAACATTGTCTGAGGGTTAGATTTATATGCCCTGTCCAAGCATGGGAAGCATTCCTCAGTGAAATATATTGGACATTCCTATAATATAATTGCATAAAATAGATATAACCATCTGATATAAAGTCCATTCAACCACACTGAAAGTGAAAGTGAAGTCGCTCAGTCGTGTCTGACTCTTTGCAACCCCATGGACTGTAGCCCACCAGGCTCCCCACTCCATGGGATTCTCCAGACAAGAATACTGGAGTGGGTTGCCATTTCCTTCTCCAGGGGATCTTCCCGACCCAGGGATCGAACCCAGGTCTCCCGCATTGCAGGCAGACGCTTTAACCTCTGAGCCACCAGGGAAGCCATTCAACCACATTAAGTTTTTATAAATTTTCATCTCAGTCCTTTCAACTCTTACTTAGACTTTTAACCATAGACCTCCTTAGGACCCTATTAACAAGTCTTGGTCTTACAAGGAGTCCCAGAAACTTCCCTTTTTATCCTCCAGCCATTTTATTCATTTCTGTATAAAAGGCTTTGGGGGTACCCAGTGAAGTGTTGAACCAAGGGACCTTAACTGGCCTCTTGCCCAAGCAATTGTTTGGTAATTTGGTCAGTGTAATTTTTTTCTCTTACAGACAAAAATTTTTCTTAACTGGGATAAATAGAGTGGCCTTGTCTGAGGTCCTTTAATGTTGAGGTGACCGATACAGGGTTCCTTCGGCCCATAGAACATTAGGTAGTGTTGTATCAAAACCTTGGTTTTAATCCCATCAGAGTCTGTTTTATTTATCCCATTTCTCGATGATCATCTAAACATTTTCATGCTGCTGAGACCAGTCCCTTTAAAATTTCCATATTGTTAGGAAGAAATGAATTACCCTCAGCTTTTATTTATTTTCTTGTTAATTAACCTAATTACCATTAGTTATCATATTGTTTTTATTAGCATCTGTAAGACCCATTGAGAGGAAGCTGAGACCACCAACCCTGTTTGTTTGTTTTAAACTAAGGGAGTCCTTAAGGTTAGCTGTTACATTTCTTTGTATCTACCTGTTAACTTGGTCTGTCCATAGGTATTGGACTTCCCTTGTAGCTTAGCTGGTAAAGAATTCACCTGTGATGTGGGAGACCTGGGTTCGATCCCTGGGTTGGGAAGATCCCCTGGAGAATGGAGAGGCTACCCACTCCGTATTCTGGAGAATTCCATGGACTGTATAGTCTGTGGGGTCACAAAGAATTGGCTACAACTGAGCGACTTCCACTCACTTCCATAGGTATTACCAGTAAAACAGCTGTTTACAATATAAGCTCTCTAAAAGTTTACTGACTTAGAAATTTTTTCAATTTAAAGTCTCAATTTTTAGGATCAGTTCAGTTCAGTTGCTCAGTTGTGTCTGACTCTTTTTGACCCCATGAACTGCAGCACGCCAGGCCTCCCTTTCCATCACCACCTCCCAGAGTTTACTCAAACTCATGTCATTGAGTTGGTCATGCCATCCAGCTATCTCATCCTCTGTTGTCCCCTTCTTCTCCCGCCTTCAATCTTTCCCAGCATCAGGGTCTTTTCAAACGAGTCAGCTCTTCTCATCAGGTGGCCAAAGTATTGGACTTTTAGATTCAATATCAGTCCTTCCAATGAATAGTCAGGACTGATTTCCTCTCGATGGACTGGTTGGATCTCCTTGCAGTCCAAGGGACTCTCAAGAGTTCTCTCCTCCTTTTGAACACCATAGTTCAAAAGCATCAATTCTTTGACACGCAGCTTTCTTTATAGTCCAAGTCTCACATCCATACATGACTATCGGGAAAACCATAGCCTTCACTAGATGGACCTTTGTTGGCAAAGTAATGTCTCTGCTTTTTAATATGCTGTCTCAGTTCAGTTCAGTTCAGTCGCTCAGTTGTGTCCAACTCTTGGCGACCCCATGAATCGCAGCACACCAGGCCTCCCTGTCCATCACCATCTCCCGGAGTTTACTCAGACTCACGTCCATCGAGTC
>SJYX01006496.1:350329-367135 GCA_006410675.1 Oreotragus oreotragus
TTTTCCTATTTGGAACCAGTCTGTTGTTCCATGTCCAGTTCTAACTGTTGCTTCCTGACCTGCATACAGATTTCTCAAGAGGCAGGTCAAGTGGTCTGGTTTTCCCATCTCTTTCAGAATTTTCCACAGTTTATTGTGATCCACACAGTCAAAGGCTTTGGCATAGTCAATAAAGCAGAAATAGATGTTTTTCTGGAACTCTCTTGCTTTTTCCATGATCCAGCAGATGTTGGCAATTTGATCTCTCAATCCTCTGCCTTTTCTAAAACCAGCTTGAACATCAGGGAGTTTACAGTTCAAGTATTGCTGAAGCCTGGCTTGGAGAACTTTGAGCACTACTTTACTAGCATGTGAGATGAGTGCAATTGTGCAGTAGTTGGAGCATTCTTTGGCATTGCCTTACTTTGGAATTGGAATGAAAGCTGATCATTTCCTCTTTTTAAAGCTTCTAAGTACCAATCGGAAGAGGTCTTCCATTCAGCAGATCTTATAGTCTGCTTTCCCTAGCTGGTGTTCATGAAAAAAAAACAGAAAACTCTCAATCTTGAAATGGCAAAAGAACCCTATTTTGGTGATTTTTAGGTTGAGATTTCCTTTGGTATAATGTCCCAAATTAAGTAAAGGGAAAGTGTTAATCGCTCAGTCATGTCTGACTATTTGTGACCCCATGGATGGTAGCCCTCCAGGCTGCTCTGTCCATGGGATTCTCCAGGCAAGAATACTGGAGTGGGTTGCCATGTCCTTCTCCAGGGGATCTTTCCAAACCAGAGACTGAACCCAGGTCTCCTGCATTGCAGGCAGACTGTTTACTGTCTCAGCTACCAGGGAAGCTCTTTATCCCAATTAAGTATTTGCAAGTATAAGCTCCATATGTAATGTACCTAAAACTGACTGTGATGTTAGTTATTGGTTAGCAATCTGTCATTGCTAACCAATCCTCTTTCTTTCATCTAGAAAGCTTTTCCATTTCAGAGTCTGTCAGGATAAACTACTATTGGTTACTGTATGTGGGGGGCCCTTCTGCTGTTTATGAGCTTAACTCTCCTAGTTGTCACCCTGTAGTCATTTCAGATTTTTTACGTGTCTCAGGTTTTCTCTTTAACAGTCTAAAACCATGGTGAGCCCTGGGAACCCAGGATCGCCAAACTTTTTGTGTGCGTTCCCTAGATGGGCAAGTTTCTTTAAAGAGTGGGTTTCCCTACACGACTGCTGTGTGGTATGAGGACTGGTCTCCATCTCTGCTGCAAGCTTCTCAATTGCCTGAGAAAGCCATACCTGGCCAGGAGAAGCTCTGTTCATTATCTATGGAGCTAAGAGCTCTCATATGGTATCTACACTATATTCCAGACAACGGTGTTAAAGCTGTCAGTTCAAGGAAAGACACCAATCAGCCCCTGACCTATTCACCCAGCCTGAACCTTCCCAGGGTCTCTCCACTGGGTACTTTCTCAGTGTCCCTGAACTGAGAAGTGAGGTACCTTTTCATCTACCACTGAATAAAATTCAGGATCATCAACCAAGATGATAAATCAGATCATGAGAGATTCACCCAAATTTGTACGCACATGTAGAGAGGTGGACTGGCACAAGGGGCCCTGCTGGTAGCAAGGCTCCAGATCCTTTTAAAGTTTTGTTGAGAGGATGGAGTTTCCTCTGGGCCCCTCTGTAGTCAGCTGCCGGGAGACAGCACGGGAGATCCCGCCCATGGCAAAGGTCATGAGGAAGAGCCCTGATGGGCAAAGGTGAGATCAGGCCTCGAGGGGCCCCCCTTCTCAAGCATCTACCCCCAAACCAGAATCTGTCTGTTTTATTATTTCATGACTTTCACCAACTCTTCTCACATTAACAGGGGGCTATCCCCAACCACCTTTCTCTGGAGGAAATTAACTTAGGGCTGTAGCTAATAAGTCTCCTGGACATGAGAGGAATATTTCAAATCAAACCCCTTCTGTTAGCATTCTAGGTTGCTTGGCAGGTTTACCCAGACTCTTACAGCTACACATATGATTGTTCACAGCCTCCCAACTGTGAGAGGCATGGGAAGCCTAAAACATAGAGCCTTTCAAAGAGTTAAAAGTTTATTAGAGTAGTGCTGGTGTAGGATTTCATTATTGGGCCAATGCTTGTTGCTAAGTTCCCGTATCTCTTATCCACTGTGCACCTGGGAGTGCATTAGTTAACATAGTTGGAATGTAAGAAAAACAAGTGTAGCCTTGAAATTAACCACATCAGACCTTTGAGCTAATTGGTTCTTTCTTGTAACTCACTGCACCCGTTGCTCGGTGAGAAATATAACTCTTGTTTAGCGTTTTCTGAGGCTGACATAGATTAGAAATATAAAGAAAAAACACTTCAAGGGAAAATAAATTTTCTGGTTGAGCAGTCTTTATCAAAAGAGGGTCATAAAATGTTCACAGGCCTCCAAGGCCAGAAGATAATGTACACAACATTGTTTATGGGAAAGGTATGCAGAAAAAATCATGGTTTCGATAAAGACAAAACAGATGTAATGTTTGGGCTGACTCTGTATGACTTTGCGTTTTTCATTTCCCTGTATGTACGAGTCAAGGTATAAAAGCTTCCCTGAAAAATAAAGTGACGGACCAGGATCAGTTCCACAAAAGCCTGGTTCCCTTGTGTTTTTCTTTCTTTCTTTCTCTCCTCTATTTTCTTATCTGCAACATTCTTTCCTTATCTCTCTCTAAATCTCTTCGCGCCATTTCCCCTGGATCCTGCGGGGGCTGGACCCTGGCATCAGCAAAACTGTCCACTGGAAAGTAAAACCCACATAATGCAAAGCAGTGAGTTTCCCTTTTATTTGGGGACCTTACTGAGGACTATATCCTAGAACACAGCCTCTCAGATAGCTCTGGGGGAACTGCTTTCAAGAGGCAAGGGAGGAGGTCTGGGAAATAGGAGTAATCAACTATATATCTTGGTAAAAGATTACTTGGGTGTGTATGTATGTGCAAATCTTGGGTGATTAGAGTTCTTCCTTAGATGCATCTTAACAGTCTAGGAACCATGTGTCCAAAACACAGAATATTTCATCTTTTTTTTTTCCCCATCCTGAATTGCCTTCCTGTCACACTGTTGGTGGGCGACTTCCTTGAGTAGTGACTTAACTCTTTGTTTAACTGGATGATGAGTGAGCCTCCTGGTTCTTTTTGTTTTCAACTGTGAGGAAGGGGGTGCAGCAGAATAGGGAGAGAGAAAGGGGGCAAGAGGGAGCAGGCTGCATTCTAGCCATATTATTTATGAATTGTGTGATCATGACAGAGGTCCTTAACTTCTGTGTGGCTAGTTTTCCTTCTGATAAATGGTGACAGTAGATCCCATCTTGCAGGATAGTGGCATAGAGATTCTAAACCTGTATCATCATCTCTAGCATCCAGCAGTGGGTGGAGTCTCCATTTGTGATGTCTTATCAAGATGCCACTTGAATTACAGGAAATTGGAAAACTTAACTTTGCAGGGCTGGGGACACCAGGAGAACTTTATTTTCCCCCAATATTTGACCCCACATGGAAGGGCTAGATCTAGGTTCCAAACCTAGGGAGAACTCCATGAACACTACTGGGGCAGCAGACCTGAGGCCTGACCTTCTTTTTCCCACCCTCAGGGCCTGAAGAGGATCTCTGCCTACATGAAGTCTAGCCGCTTCCACCCAAACCCTGTGTTTCTAAAGCTTGCCGTGTGGGGAAACAAGTAGTGCCTCCAACCAGATGGGCGTGAGGAGCCAGTGCCCTGGAGACCAGGTGCACCTTCCTGCACACAGAACCTTCTGTCTTTTTCTTTCTCTTCCTGTTCACTCTAGATGCTCTCTTGGCCCCCTTATCTCTCTCCCACACCCCTTTCAATCCCTACTTTAAAGATTCAGTTTCTCATAATTTTTGAGCAAATTTCCTCCCCCACCCCACATTATCTCTCCTGCACTGAAGCCACCCAAGCTGTCCTTCCCTTACATTGTTGCTTCTGCTGGAGGAACCCATCCAGACCCCTGGCCCATAGCGCTCTGCTCTGAGCTCCCAGCACTGCCCTGAAGACCAGACCTGGCCTGGTGTGCAGACCATGCTTCCCAGTGTGGTTCCCACCCCGCCTGTCTGATCCCCAGGAAAGCCTTATTCACACCTGCTGTGTCTTGTCTTATTCCCCCCTGGCTTCCTGGAGTCATGAATGACTGTTGGGTGTATAGGGGTGTCCATTTACTGCAGGGCCACACGGATGGGCATGCATGTGTGTGCAGAGGGGGTGGGGCTTGCTTGTTCATTTCCATCTCCACTTCATGCACCTCCGTTCCTTAGCATCGTCTCCACAGAAGCGGGGCCCTTCTGTGCCTGGTTTCCTCTTTAGCTCAGCATTCATGGGCTGCCTCCTGTCAGCTTGCAGGACTTTGTGTCATCGTTCAGTGGTCTCGGGTGCTGGGGAAGGGGTCTGAGTAGTCTACTGATGGTGTGTGATCCTGGTGGATTCGCTTCTGTCACCCTTTCCTGGAAGTTACCCTGCTTTAGCTACCCTGCATGTGCATTCTTAAAACATATCTCAGTAAAGTCTGCCCCTACTATATTACAATCATGTTTTACTTGTTTTCCTCTCTGGCTTGACCATAAAGTCACTGAGGAAAGAATCCACGTCTTATTTGACTCTATGTCTCTTATATCTATTTTGCTGCCTGGCACACTAAATATTTAATGAAAGTTGGAAATTTGAAAGAATTATCTCTAGTTAAAGTCCTGCAAAGTGTACAGGCATTATATGGATTTAGAGGTCTGGATATAGCTATCTCAGCCACTTGAGGTAAAGAATAAATTGCAGAAGATTTAAAATCTACAGGTCTGGGGGAAAGCCATTAGGTCTCATTAACTTAAGCATTTAGTAGGCTGTAACTGACCCTTGTATAACTTGACCTGAAATGGGCAGGTCTAGTATAGCCACTCTGTGTGGTCAAAAGGTGGAGTGCCATTTTATATCAGGATGCCTGCACCTGCAAACTGCAAAAGGACTGCCTCAATACCTGAGGCATAACCTCAAGTCTTAGCTCGAAACAAAGAGTAACTTTAGAGAAGTATCCTGTTGAGTAGTTCTCCAGATGGCCATTTATTGCAGTTTAAATAAAAAGAAAACAGTAAGAATAATTGTAAAGTCTTAAGAATTATATGATTAAAGAGAAAACTGGTATGACAGAAAAAAAAAAAAAAAAAGCCCAGTAAAAGAGAGCAGCCAAGATGGTGTAGTATTAACACTCTGAGCTCACCTTCTCTCATGAGCACACCAAAAGTCACAACTATCTGCAGAAGATGCATCAATCAAAAAGACTGGGACCTACCAGAAAAAGATCTCCTATTAACTAAAAGACATAAAGAAGGAAACACAATAAGACAGGTAGGCAGGGAGGACTTCTGCTATCATGAAATCCCATACCTCCCATGGTAACCCACTAACCTGAGAATCATTATATTGCATAGGTTCTCCCATGCATGGGCTAAGTAACTTCAGTCATGTCTGATTCTTTGTGACCCCATGAACTGTAGCCCACCAGGCTCCTCTGTCCATGGGATTCTCTAGGCAAGAATACTGGGGTGGGTTGCCATTTCCTCCTCCAAGGGATCTTCCCAACCCAGGGATCGAACCTGAATCTCCTGCATTGGCAGGCAGGTTCTTTACCACTAGCAACACCTGGAAAGCCCAGTTCTCCTATAGGGGAACTGTTTTTGTTCACTACCAATATAATTTTATTGAAATATGGAATGTAAACAGGTTTTTTTTTATAGAAATATATGACATTATTAAAAAGTTAATAAAGATTCTAAAGGGTGATCGGGTAGACATATTGAGCTCCACCCTAGTTGTGAGGTCCCCAGAACTGTGGCATGACGCTGCAGCTGGGGGTCATGAGTGAGAGTTGAGCCCCACAACAGGATCCCAGCCTGGAGTCCAGTGCTGGGAAGACGAGCCCCTAGAGAGTCTAGCTTTGAAGGCCAATGGGGAGTAAATGCAGGGGCCCCATAGGCCTGGAGGGAATGGGATTTCACTCTGAAAGGGTTTACACAAACCAGAGGGACCTCTGAAGCAATGGCCTCAGCCAATTAGGAGGCTGGGACCCGCAGTATCACAGATGCCCAAGGACTCTTAAAGCAGAATCAAGGGGGCACAGTTAGGAGGTGGTCTGTGTCAAGTCAAGAGACTGGGCTGCACTACAAGAAGTTCCTGGCTTACCCCTGGATCCTGACCATCAAGTGCATTGGTATCTCCCGCATTGACCTGAAATTACCTGCTAATAATACAAGTTCCATGCCTAGTATTCCTCCATCATTGTTGAATCAGCGGAGAAAGATGAAGCTGATAGAGATCCCAAGCTAGCAGCCTACAGAAAATGGAAGTTTATTCTTTCATGTCCCATGACGAATAGGCCAGGCTGTTGAGGCAGCTCTGCTCCATGAAGTTATTTGGGAACCGAAGCTCATTTCATCTGTGGCTCTGCCATTAGTAAGGTTGCTTCCTCATTTCCTTGGTAGCAGATGTAACATGAGTGTGGGAAAGAAAACAGAGCAAACCTAAGGAGGCAACTTCCCGGTATACAAGTGAGGCAGAAATTGCAAACATCACAACGGATCACATTCCGTTTGTGATCAGAGTCACAAGGGTTGACACATATTTCAACAGAAAAATAGATTTGGTGGCCAGTTTCAGTCTGTCCCACACCCAGGAGAGAGAGGATAAAGGTTAAACCCAAGACAAGGAGAAACCTTGGGTTTAAGGCAGTGGTTTCAAGCAGGGAGAATAGAAAGCAAAGTATTAAAGATAAGATCTTTATCTTCAGATAGACCAAAGGGGAGTGGAGTATTCTTTAGTGTTCGTTGTTGAAACAGGAAAATAATTTTTTAAAGGTATTGGTAGCTCACTAAATCTCTGGGGAGGCCAGGGAGTTGGCATTGGAAGCTGGGTAACTAGGAAGTGTGCCTAACCACATGGGGGGCTGTCCTGGAGACGACCCCACAGCCACTGCGGGGCACAGATGCTGGAGCTCCTACCTGTCATGGGGTAACTGATGTGAAGGTCTCATCACTGCTGCCTCCAGCATCCTGATCCCTCCACCACTACCTGTGCCAGATAAATGCTCAGGGTCTGCTTCTTTAGAACTGAGGTCCTGTACTACTGTGTGCAGTTAACAGAACCTGGGTTGCAGGCCTTTACCTCAGCCACAAGAGAGGCTGCAAAAGCGGGTGAATTCATTAGAATTAAGTTCTGCTGCGTATAACTAAATAATAACAGTGGCTTATAGACGTCCCTGGCGGTCCAGTGATTAGGAGTCCACCTACCAGTACAGAGGACACGGGTGTGGTCCCTGGTCTGGGAAGATGTCACATGCTGCAGGGCAACTGAGTCCATATACCACAACTGCTGAGCCTGTGCTCTAGGGTCCAGGGGCTGCAACAAGTGAAGCCACCGCAAGGAGAAGCCTGAGCACTGCAGCTGCAGAGCAGAGAAAGCCCGCGCCCAGCAACCAAGACTCTGCACAGCCAAAGGCTACGCACACGTGTGTGAGACAGGGGCCTAACTGAGACAGGAGTGTATTTCTCATGCGAAAACAGCTCTGGAGGCAGAGTTAAGCACTAGGAATGCTGGCTTCACAGTAGTCTTAATGACTCAGCTTTTTAACTTTATGCTTCATCATCCTGAATGGGTGTTTTCCATTCTCTATGTCGCCTCATAGACACAAAACAGCTGCTAAAGCCCTGTCACATCTGCTTTGCAAACAGCAGGAGGGAGAAGGAGGAGTGGGTCTTGCTCTTTCCCTCTTACAGAAAAACTTTCTGGAAGTAACATATAACACTTCTATTTATATCTCGCTAGCTAGAACTTCATCATTTTGGAAATGACATCTTCTGCCTGGGAAGTGACATGCCCAGCAGGAGTGGAGATTCTGTGACAACAGAAGATGGGGACATGGATATCGAGAGTCAACTAGCAGTCTTCTACCTGGGGGAGGTGGGACCTGCAGTCTGAGAAATTCCCCACCTGTGAGAAGGATGTTTAAAAGATGCAGAGGACAGACACCTAACAGAAACATCCTTTTGCACATGTGCGTTTCCAATCATCACTACCATCACCACAACAGGATACTCACGCCTACTGTAATACAACCATCCCTGTACAAACAAAAATACATCCACCCTCTTTCACCGAAGCAGGGACAACCAGTGTCATCAACTACTGCATCCAGCTCCAAGTCTGGCATTTTGGATAACATTCATACTGATATTCTGAAAATGCCAGACTAAAGCATAAGGTCAATGACTCCCAGTTCAGTCCACATGAAATATTAAGGGAATGGGAGGTAGAAAAAAGGCAAAATTAGATGAGCTCTGTAATTTAATAGAAAACAGCCTACACTCACATTTGCAAATAAGCTGTTTTGCCTTTATCTACCATGCATACAGGGGCTTCCCAGGCGGCTCAATGGTAAAGAATCCGTCTGCCAATACAGGAGATGTGGGTTCAATCTGTGGGTTGGGAAGATCCCCTGGA
Source organism: Oreotragus oreotragus (assembly GCA_006410675.1). Taxonomy (NCBI): domain Eukaryota; kingdom Metazoa; phylum Chordata; class Mammalia; order Artiodactyla; family Bovidae; genus Oreotragus; species Oreotragus oreotragus. The sequence continues at coordinate 358,859 of SJYX01006496.1, forward strand.
GGAGGAAATGGCAACCCATTCCAGTATTCTTCCCTGGAAAAATCTCATAGACAGAGGAGACTGGCAGACCACAGTCCGTAGGGTTCAAAGAGTTGGATATGACTGAGCACTTGTTTTTTTTCACACATATGCCCGTCTATGGGCTTCCCTCACAGCTCAGTCGGTAAAGAATCTGCCTGCAATGCAGGAGACCTGGGTTCGATCCCTGGGTCAGGAAGATCCTCTGGAGAAGGAAATGGCAATCCACTCCAGTATTCTTGCCTGGAAAATCCCATGGACAGAGGAGCCTGATGGGCTACAGTCCATGGGGCCACAAGAGTCGGACACGACTTAGTGACTAAACCACCACATGCCCTTCCATGGTGAGAGATTCCAAAGAGATACTGCATAATAAAGCTTTTACACTGAACACCTATATCTGCAAACTAAAGTTATTCCCTGGATCAGCTCTTGTGTCCATCCCTTGGTGACCTCACGTTCAGGTTCACTGTTATCCCACTTTCTTAGTCTACCACCTGACTGATGACAGACACGCAGAGACCAGCCTGCTCCATACAGCAACTCAAGACTTGGAAGCAAAGAAGAAGGTCCAGTCCTGGTGGATTCCATAACAAGTCTTCCAGAATACGCCCATTAGTCTACTCCTATTCATCAGACCTGGCTTTTCCCAACTCTTCCCAACACAATCCCTGGACACAGCACAGTCCTGTCTAAAAGACCCAACAGCAACCCTGCATTTCCTACATTCTGCTTTTCTTCCCATTTTAAACATAATTCTGGAAAGAAGCAGATAGGGTTTCAGTCATGGTTTACAAAAATCTGTTAGTACTATTGGAAACATCACACCACAGAAGATAAAATACAGATCTAGCCTCATTTTCCCTCAAATGTCTCACCCAGCATGCAAATTTTCCTGTTGGTTCTAGTCCCACCTCTCCCCACCACTGTAAACACTGCTTCTAGTGACAATACCTCAGGTTGGCCCTCTGTCTCTATGTGTCTTCTGCACAGCAGCACCTATTCATTTGAAATTCAAACATACATACGTCTATTTAATCTTTTCTTCTGGATTTAAATCTCACGTGTGACACACCTATAATTATTTCTATTGAAAATCCTCCCAAAACACAAAGAGCTCATACCTGCTGGTCCTCAGTGATATTTCATTACAATCTGGCCTAAGCAAGCAGCGGACCAGGCCGTGAAATCTCATCACCCACTCTCCAGCCTCAGAGTTCTTGGCTGATCTCTGGGACCTCCCTGAACCTGATCTTCTGTGCGCCCTCCAAGCTCTTCTGCCGTCTACTTCAAGAACAAGGCATTCTGTGTTGTGTTTTATCTCCCAACCAGAACAGAGTGAAATTCTTAAGGTTCCTTGAGACCATTAAGTACTTTCCTGAAGCAAACTCTTCTTTATTCTTTCCATTTCCATTAGAAGGGAATCAATGCTTTGTTGTGTCTACTCTGAGTCAGGCTCTACCCAAGCTCCAAAGAAAATTTGCTTAAGTCACTGGCCCTGCTCTCAGTCAACATATTGTTCAATGGCAGAGATAGACATTTAAGCCAGCAACTAAAGTTCAGTAAGTGCTGACAGAGGAAAACACTGAATCCTATAGGAACAGGGATTTAAAGTCAGTTCACTGAAGTTAGCTGGGTGGAAGGTGAAGGAACGTCACTCAGGAGAAACCAAATCTCAGTGGCTTAATGCATGTTTATTTCTTGTTCACCCTTCCTGTCCACTGCAGTCAATAGCCCCTGGTTTTCCTGGTCTGTCAGAGACCCAGACTGATGGAGGCTTCCACAGCAGTCTGAAGTAGATATGTTCACTCGCACAGTGGCTTTTAAATTTTTTGCTCGGAAAATGTGTAATTTCCACTACGTTTAATTGGCCAAAGCAAGTCAGAATGTTACATGTAAGTTCAACAGGGAAGTGACACTTCTCTAAAAGGGAAACAATCATAAATCATTGGTGACAATCACTAATACTTCCCAGAGGGATTATCAATCGTGGCTCCCTCAGGTAGGGGCTTCTCAGCTTACCTTATATGGTGAATAGGCATTAGGCAGGCTTAGCTGACCAGAACAAAAGCATTACAGGCAGAGAAAACAGCAAGTGCAAAAGCACAAAGATAAAAGAATATGGTGCTTTTAGATAATTTGTAAGTTTGTGTAACATTCATCCATTCTAAATGCTTTAGAGATACTGGCTTATTCCTGACAAGGTCCAGTGGCTGGGGCTGGGGGTGGGGGGCTAGTTTGTTTGTCAGAGAATGCACAGGAGGCCAGAGTTTACTATAGCAAGGCCAGGATCCCAACACAGGCAGCCTGACTCTGGAGTCTAGGGTATTCAGAAAAGCTAGAACCCCATGCTCCAGGGAAAGGGATGGACATCTGCCAAGAGATGTAGCTGGAGAGGAAGCAGAGGTCAGGCTATGAAAGGTTTTGCAAACTGGAGGAGACTGTCTTTTTCTGAAGGCCTAAGAAGCCATTAGCCATATTCAAGCAGCAGTGATGTGAGCAGACTTACACGTTAGGAAAATCACTGGCTAAATGTTACTTCCTCCCTCCTCTGCCATCCACCTGGACTCCTTAAACCCCTTTGATCCACGTGGCTTACTGTACCACCTAGTCCTGCAGCTGAGGGATAAGGAAAATGCAGTTTCTGTACCAAGTCCAGGCGTTTTAATAAGCTGGTAAACTACTTTTAAAGGCAGATCCATTTCTGTGCACATCACCTATTCCATCCATGAAATAACTCTACAAATTTTTCTTGACTCACATAAGCTATTTCCTTCTGAACTGGAAATGCCTTTATCTAGCTGCTCAATAATGAATACAAATGAATTTCTCTACTTTTGGTGGAACTTCTCCACCACATTCAGCTATCACAAGTTTTTTGTTTTAAAAAGTTCTGACTGATGCTACTTGCACAAACCCATCACTAGTCGACTAGTTTCACACTTGTGTGATCTCTGTACCTCTGGGGTGACAGGGTGTCCACGTTCCTTCTTTGCTTGAAAGCAGCCATTATGAGAGCATTCTCTTCTTGCCCATCTTAGAACTAGAGTCAGGGGCAGCTGGGACCTGGGGGAGCCACATCTCCCCATCGTATTACTTTTGCTGTAGTTTATTAGAAGTCATAGGTCCTGCCCACACTCAAAGGGAGAGGATTTCACAAGAGCCTGAGTACCAGAAGGTGGAATTATGAGGGCCATCTTAAAGTCTGTTCACCAAAGAGGCAAAGAAGTGAAAAACTGGCCCTTCAGTCCCTGGAGAAAGGAATCCTGGGAAGAAGTGTCCACCAGCAAGAAATCCTTGTCAATTTCCCAAGCTTTTCCAGCACTTTATAAACTTTAAATTTGTTCATCTGAAAAATGGTCCTCTTACTGGTATAAATGTCAATTTCTTGAATTATTAACGTCTTTTTAACTTTTGGGCCATCAATATTTCTATTTCCATAAATCATCTGTCCATAGCTTTTGTTCACTTTTAAAAAACTGAGTTACCTCCATAATGATATCACCTCACACCAGTCTGAATGTCATCATTAAAAGTCTACATATAATAAATGCTGAAGTGGGTGTAGAGAAATGGGAACCGTCCTGCACTACTGGTGGGAATATAAATTGGTGCAGCCAATATGGAGAACAGCATGAAAGTGAAAGTGTTAGTAGTTCAGTTGTCTCCAAGTCTCTGTAATCCCATAGACTGTGGCCCACCAGACTCCGCTGCCCATGGGATTCTGCAGGCAAGAATCCTGGAGTGGGTAGCCATTCCCTTCTCCAGGGGATCTTCCCGACCCAGGGGTCAAACCCCATCTCCTGCATCACAGATTCTTTACTGTCTGAGCCACCAGGGAAGCCCAGAGAACAGTACGAAGGTTCCTTAAAAAACTAAAAATAGAGCTGCAATATGATTCAGCAATATTACTCCTGGGCACACAGCCAGAAAAGATGAAATTTCTACTTTGAAAAGCACTATTTACAACAGCCAAGACATGGACACAAACTAAATTCCACTGACAGATGAATGGATGGAAAAGATGTAGTACATATACACGGTGGAATATTACTCAGACTTGACAAAAGAATGAAACAACACTGTTTGCAGCAACATGGATGGACCTAGAGATTATCATACCAAATCAGAGAAATGATATCACTTACATGTACTGCTGCTGCTGCTGTGCGTACATCTAAAAAGTCGATACAACTGAACATAGAAAATAAACTTATGGTTACCAAAGGGAAAGGTGGGGGCAATGGGAGGGAATAGATTAGGAGTTTGGGATTAACTGACAGACACTACTATATATAAAATAAATAATAATGACCTATTGTATGGCTCAAGGAATTATGTTAGTTTAAGGAAGGCCTTAATGATTTCAGTTCAGTCGCTCAGTCGTGTCCGACTCTTGGTGACTCCATGAACTGCAGCATGCCAGGCCTCCCTGTCCATCACCAACTTCCAGAGTTTACCCAAACTCATGTCCAATGAGTTGGCGATGCCATCTAACCATCTCATCCTCTGTCGTCCCCTTCTCCTCCTGCCTTCAATCTTTCCTAACATTAGGTCTTTTCAAATGAGTCAGCTCTTTGCATCAGGTGGCCAAAATATTGGGAGTTTCAGCTTCAACATCAGTCCTTCCAGTGAACACCCAGGACTGATTTCCTTTAGGATGGACTGGTTGGATCTCCTTGCAGTCCAAGGNTTAGGTCTTTTCAAATGAGTCAGCTCTTTGCATCAGGTGGCCAAAATATTGGGAGTTTCAGCTTCAACATCAGTCCTTCCAGTGAACACCCAGGACTGATTTCCTTTAGGATGGACTGGTTGGATCTCCTTGCAGTCCAAGGGTCTGTTTCTGACCTCCAGTTCCTTTGAGTCTATAGTACCACACAATTTTACTTGAAATCTTCTACAACTATCCCCCACAATTTAACTTGAAATCTTCCCAAATCTACCACACAACTTGACTTGAAGGTGTCACCAAGTCTTCACAGGGTACAGTCTCATTTAACAACCTTTTATCTACAGCTGTGAAATCTCACCTTACTCAAGCTCTGGGCAAGAACTTCTAGCCCTTGAACTCAGGTGTAGGGTAGGCGAACACCAATTTGCAGTGATTGAATTCACATGTCCTTACTCCCCTTTGGCCTTTATTCCCAACAGAAACCAAGCTGGACACCAGTAGCCTGAATGCTATTTATTGAAAAGAGCAGGAAAGAGGGAGTGCAAGTACCCTATGGACAGAACGGAACAAAACAAGCAGTACAAGTCTGCCTCCTGCTCAGCAGATTCTCCTGTTGCCCCACTGGGCCATCTTGTTGTTGACAGGCATCTTAAGGAAGCGGTCAGACTGCATGTAGGTAGCTATTTTCTCCAAAGCCTGAAGGGAAAGCACACCAAATCTTATAAAGAGTCTAACCCAGGCCAAAAAACCCATTTCAAAAAAGTAGCATTCGCATGCTGCCTGACTCCACCCCCATGTCCCTCATCCCCACCACTTCTTATAGACAGTGCCTTCAAGGTATAGAAGGAAGCCAGGGCCTTCCCAAGACTTAAAGGTTTAGAGGTGTCCAACCACTGATCCCTTTAGGCAAAAGTTTGGTGTCAGGCAAGAATATACAACAGTGGGGTCCCTTAAGGGCCTAGGCCAGCCTGTGTTTTTTAAGAGAAAGGTGCAAGGGGCATCACCTCAAAACGGCACATGAAAGCCTTCAGATTCGGAAATTCATCCAGGCACTTGGGCTCAAACATACGGTTCTGATCTAAGACATCATAGGTGAGGAAATCCACAAAGGTGAGCTACAGAGACAATAAGATCATCAGGTCTGGGGAGTTCATTAATACCTGCAGAGACATTAAAGGATCCCCTCCCTTTCCTTTCTTCTACCTTTTCCCCTGCAAACCATGAGTATTTCCCCAGGAACAAGGAGAACTGTTTCAGTTGTCCAGGGAGCTGTTCCAAGTATCGAGGCTTCAGCTTTTCCTGGGGGAGAAGTAAAAGCCAAAGTGAGAACAGCCGCCATCATCTCCATGAATCAGGGCGTGGGCCAGCGATGGACACTTAGCAGCCCTTCCTCCAGGTGCCTTCCTCTCCATGCCTTCAGAAGAGGTGGCAGATGGAAAGGAGGGATGTGGAAAGAAGGGCCAACACTAGAGTTACATGACAAATCCTCCAGAAGTAAGAGTTCTCTTTTTTATTCTGACAGACTTGGTGGGAGGGTAGCAGCAGCAGAATGGGGCAAATTTAACCCTTGAGCTCCTAAAGGCTCCTTTTTCTTGATGCCTTCCTGTTCAGGAAACTCACATGGTCAGGGTTGTAGCAGAGTTGTACCAGTTGCATGCGAAAATCCATTATTTGGTTCTCCATGATGTCCACTCGAATCCTTTCCTCTTCAGTGTCACCGCCTGTAGGCCAGATGACAGGAAATCACCCTTGGCCTTGTCCATTCCCAGGTGAGCTCCCCTCACAACACCAGCCCTACCCGACTCACACATATTGTGCTTGCGGGCGATGTAGCGCATGATGGCATTGCTCTGGGTGAGTCTGTTCTTACCATCCATGAGATAGGGCAGCTGGAAAGAAAAGGACAGGCCAAATGAACAATCTCTCTCTTGCCTCCCTGCCTCTCTCTTGGAAAAGAAGGCTTGCAGGGAAGAGAACAGTAGAGAGAAAATGCTGTGTTAGAAGAAAGAAGAAAGTAAAAGGTAGCAACTGAGTCTACACTTGATTCTAGACAGGGGTGCTTTACTGTGTGTGTGTTTGTGTATGGGTATGTGCACGCTATGCATTTTTTCTCCGAATTAGGCTTTTAAATGCATAAAGCAAATTACACATATTACATAATTTATATGACATTAAAAGAACAAAATTGTAAGAGTAATAATTGCCAATGAATGCATTAAGTAACAAGAAGATGTAATGACTATCATACTTTCAAAGTATGATAAGTGTAAATAATACTTATTTATAATATCTGCAGCACATGTAATACAAAAATACCCCGTCACAGGCTTGGCTAATAATCAAGGTCACATTGCCTACATTCACAACAGAAGGAACTGTTCACTTTTAGCTAGTGGTTAGTAGAAGTGCAAATGTAATTTTTTCTCCATCCAAGTCTAAGGACCCCCTGCATTCTATCTATTCTGTCGAGATGAAGAGCCCTTATTCTACAAACCACTAGAGGAGAGAGGAAAGGAGCAAGGATATAGTTGAAGCCCTTCCCTTCTGCCCCCTCTTCTCCTAAAACCACCTACGTTAGGAAAGTCCAGGTCTAGTTTGAATTTCACATCCAGCCACTGGCTCTTATCATAGTCAGGAGCTGTAAGAGAAAGAATGAAGTGCGATCCAACCGGCTTAATATCCCGCCTGAGGAGCGTGGAAAGATTTAGAGACACACTCTAGTTGCAGTTCCTCACAAGCGTGCTAAGTCGCCTCAGTGTGGCCGACTCTTTGCGACCCTGTGGACTATAGCCTGCCAGGCTCCTCTGTTCATGGGATTCTCCAGGCAAGAATTGGAGTGGGTTGCCATGTCCTCCTCCAGGGGATCTTCCTGACCCAGGGATCAAACCCACATTTCATGTCTCCTGCATTATCAGGCAGGTTCTTTATTACTAGCGCCACCTGGGAAGCCCAATACCTCACATACCCAGACTCCAAAAGCTTAGCCATTACCATCAGTGTTAAAGCAGAGTTGGGCCACGGCAGGAGGAAAATTCCCAGCTCTCTCCCCACACTAAACACAGCAGAGCGCTCCCCGGTGACTGGTGGCAGAAGTCCCACCCGACCTAGGAGCGATGCCACCCTCTGGGCACAAGAAAACAGCAACACTTGGAAGATCTGCTCGGCTCAACGCGGCGTCGCACCAGCACCTAGTGAGGCATTACCTTCCCCGCACGTGTATCTTTTCTCTTCATAGGATGTATCCGTGAACTCCAGGAGCATGCGGATGGCGTGCGCCAGCTGATGGGTCGGGGAAGAGCGGTGGGGGTGGGGAAAGCTCTCGGTCAGCACCTGCGCAGTTTCCCCCCCACCCCACCCCCAACATCCTCCACCCCTCACCCGCCAACGTCCCTGCTAGGGCTGCCGAGACGCCGCATCCCGCCGGGATGGGGTGGTTAAGCAGCTCCCGAGACCTACCCCGGGCTGGCTTGCTGCCCTCAGCCCCTCTCCCCCAGGCCAGCTCTCCAACGGCGGGGCAGGGGGTCGGTCTCCGCGGCCCCGGAGCTCGCAGGGGGCCGGCCGCGCACCGTTGCGCAGCGCGGCGTAGG
>SJYX01006498.1:0-15110 GCA_006410675.1 Oreotragus oreotragus
ATGGGGTTCTCAAGGCAAGAATACTGAAGTGGTTTGCCATTCCCTTCTCCAGTGGACCACATTCTGTGAGACCTCTCCACCATGACCCGCCCGTCTTGGGTTGCCCTGCGGGCATGGCTTAGCTTCATTGAGTTAGACAAGGCTGTGGTCCTAGTGTGATTAGATTGACTAGTATTCTGTGAGTATGGTTTCAGTGTGTCTGCCCTCTAATGCCCTCTAATGCCCTCTTGCAACACCTACCATCTTACTTGGGTTTCTCTTATCTTGGGCGTGGGGTATCTCTTCACAGCTGCTCCAGCAAAGCGCAGCTTGGATGAGGGGTATCTCCTCACCGCTGCCCTTCCTGACCTTCAATGTAGGATGGCTCCTCTAGGCCCTTCTGCGCCCGCGCAGCCACTGCATATAAGTTAAATAAACAGGGTGACAATATATAGCCTTAATGCACTCCTTTCCTGATTGGAACCAGTCTGTTGTTCGATGTCCAGTTCTAACTGTTACCTCTTGACCTGCATACAGATTTCTCAGGAGGCAGGTGAGGTGGTCTGGTGCTTCCTAGTAGTACATCCTGTTTCTGGTTAATATTGGATTTTGCTAGCTTGTCACAAAAGGGCAGCAAGTACTGTTTTTCCCACCAAGAACAACATGAGTATGTTCCGAGTGCCTCCAGCTGTTGGCTGTTTATCTTTGTAGCCTTGATGGACTTTGAGGAAGATTTCCCTTCTCTGAATCTGGTGTATTTTACAGTTGATTTGGGGACACAGCCAGTGTCAAGAACCACTGAAGCAGACCTGGAATGAGGGACTGGGGTGAATAAAATTAAGAGCATTGCACTATGGGGCCTCAGTCTGTAGAGGACGCCCAGGTAGATACGTCCCTCCACCCTGTTCCTGGGTTCTTGTTCCTGCCCGTGGTTTCCAGTACTACCTGTAGGTTGCTTTCTCTAACCTAGACCTTGTTCCTCACCCCTCACATGCTATCTAAGACCATGCAAAATGACTTCTTTTCTGAATATCTTCCTGCTTCTTTCAGAGAATAGTAACTCCAACCAAAATTGAAATCTAGAAGTCCTATCAGATTCTAACAGATTTCCCAAATTTTTTATCTATCAAATTCAACTGTTCCTGTCTGTGTTAACTTCTCTCTCTGCAGTCTTGCATGTTCCCTCCATGCCCACTGCTTCTGCCTCAGTCTAGTCCTCACAGGAGTTAGGGTAAGTAGCCTTTCAACTGGCTTTTCTGATCTCAGCCTAACACCTGCCAATCCACTCTCCACACTGCAGTCAGAGTGAGTCTTCTAAGATGCTGATCAGATTCTCTCTCTTCTGCTGCAGAACTGCAGTGACACCCTCATTGTTCTTAGGATCAAGCCCCAACTTGAGAGTGCAGTGTATATGCCCGGTTCCTGGCTTAGACTCTTCACAACCTCACTTCTCAGCTTCCCTGTTTGCCTCCAGAACGTTAGCCCTGCTCAGCTACTTAGATTTCTCGTAATGAGTAGTTCTCTATTGGGTTTTATCTGCCAAGAGTGTTCTTGGCTCCTCTCAGTGTCCTCTAATGTTTTTCATCTGGCCTAAGGCCACCCAGTCAGATGGCATACCCAATTAGCTAAGCCAACAGAACTCTGGAATTCTACATTATTCTTTAAAACTCTAATTCTGTCTTTGTTTTAATTCTAGAATTTTTCACCCCATAAGACATTCATGAAAACTTAAAAATGGACAATATTTGAGCTCTGTGCCTGAGGACACAATACCTGAGTCCTTCTGCCTCAGCTGCCTGCTAGTCTGTTACCAGTCAAGTAGTTGACCTTTCTGAGCCTCAGTTTCCTTACCTGTAAGACATTGAACTACCTGGGATCTGAGGGGCTTTTGAAGCCTGGGTCTGTGCTTCTAATGTGCATGGGAACTCTTGTTCTTTGCAAGCAGATGCATTTAGATAGTGCTAATTTCTATCTTCTTGGCTCCACTGATAGTAAAGTGGCTGCATTGTTACCCTTAACTNTTTCCTTACCTGTAAGACATTGAACTACCTGGGATCTGAGGGGCTTTTGAAGCCTGGGTCTGTGCTTCTAATGTGCATGGGAACTCTTGTTCTTTGCAAGCAGATGCATTTAGATAGTGCTAATTTCTATCTTCTTGGCTCCACTGATAGTAAAGTGGCTGCATTGTTACCCTTAACTGACTCGCTGCTCTGAAGTTCTCTGGTAGAAAGTTGGCTGTTTTCTTGCTCACCCAGTGTGATAAACTCTCTACACTGAATTCCATTTTTTTTCTAAAGCAATAACTTTGTTATTAGTAAAGAACTGTATGTTTTTTAGATAAAATTTAGGCTATTTAAACAATCATAGATAATCTTTTGAAAAATGTTATCATCTAAAAGCACCCCCATCTAGCTACATGCATTCTTGTTCCAATTATTAGATTTACAAGGAGGTTTTACTATTCAGGAAAGTATTCCCATCTAAACATAGGATTATATCATTTCAGCTCTGTATTCAGTGTCGAGGACACTGCCCTTTTCATTAAAACTGTATGGACATATGGGGAAATGTTTATTAAAAGTGATTGATTAGCCACAACATGGTTTGGGGAGACTTTGAGCTGCAGAAGAAGAGAGAAGGAATGACAAGGAAGAAGGAGGAGGAGAGGAAGGAAGAGAGGAATGAAAAAGGGAGAGAAAAATGAAGAACAAGAGAGGGGAGGGGCAAGGAATAGGGCAAAGAGAAGGAAAAGGCAAAAGAGAAACAGTGGTCAACATTGTAAAGCAGCTATACTTTAATATAATATTATAATAAAAATATAATATAATAAAAATGAACAAAAATAGTTGCTAAGGAAAATGTTCATCTAATCTCAATAAAATATTTCCCCTTTTCTATATAATGTTTATATATCTTCTATAAAGAAAGTTTATATGGGAGCTCTTGTCTATATAACACCTATATTTTTGTTATATATTTCCAAGTAATATTTTTAAGATTTTGTATAATAGTAAATGTTCATCTAATATCAATAGAAGATTAGCCCTTTCTTAAAAAAGGAGCAAAGAGGACAGAAAATAGTGTAGAGAAGGGAGAATTATGTACAACACAGGCAGCAGTAATGGGAACGTTGAAGTCTTACGGCGCGGACAGTGGTTCTCACAGAGGCTCGAGAGTAAGAATGGACCACAGTGAATGTTTCTGCCCTTTGTTTTTCTTTCTGTGAACCCCATGAGGGTAAGTCTGCTTACAAAGACTGCGGCTTCGTGGTTTAGAGCTTGGGCCCTGGAACAAAACTACTTAATAGCTATTTAATGGCTTTATGACCTTGAATAAATTACATAACTCCTCTATGCTTCAGCCTCTTCATCTGTACAATAGAGACATTTGTGAAGATTAAGTGACTACACAAGTTATCAGAAGAATAGTTGGTAGATAGCACCCAAATATTAGGTACTGTTGTTTATAACACTGGCTGTAAAAAGCCTACAAGTGAACCATTAAACAATCATACTCCTAAATTCTAAAGTGAGAGCAACTTAGGTCCTTGTTTGGGATTCAGAGGCAGATAAAGATGGCCTGATCTGGTGATCCAGTGGCTCTGGAACGTTGGGGGTGCTGGAGACAACGTGTCACACGGAGTCAGTGAGCACAGCTCTGTGGGAGGGTCCCCAGCTTCACTCGTGACGGTTGTAAGCATTTGAGTTTGTCTGTGTTCTCTGTAAAATGGAGAGTGTGGAACCCTTACAGCACAGAGCATTTGTAAGTATAATACATAAGTGCCTGGCACATAATAGGTACTCAGTTAAATGAGTTCCAGTTTATTCCTATTTCTTTTATTCATTCCTATCTTGATTAGACTTTGATGATATGCATTCCAAACTTGTTTTGCCCTTAACATTGTTGGCTATTTCTTTTTATAAATAAGTAGGGAATAACTGACCCACTCCAGTATTCTTACTTGGAAAATCCCATGGACAGAAGAGCCTGGTGGGCTGCAGCCCATGGGGTCGCAGAGTCAGACATGTCTTAGCAACTAAACAACAGGGAGTAACTGAAGTCAAAGCCTTTGGATATTGGAGGAAAGCCTTTCCCATTATAAGAGTCAGGGGTCTTTCTGGGCTCTTCTTTTCCCAGTTGAAACCACTGTCATTGGTATTTGAAGGAATTAGAGATTCAGCTCAGTTTATCATACTCATATGATACTGAGTTCAGAATAAGACATCTCACCCGGGCAGTTTAAAATAACACCATTCTTTGCCCTTTTTATTCTCTTTCCAACTGACAGCCTTTATTCTGGGATAGTTATATGAGGAATATTTTCAAATTCTAAAGACATTTCATTCAACCTTTAGAAGAGAAGCTAAATATTTCATAAAACATTTCAGGATTTGAGTTTTCTTATGGCAACAGAGTTAAAACTGCCTTAAAGCATTTCATTTTCTCTTCAATCTTTCTTCTAAAAGCACATACCATATCCTCCCTTCTGTCAATTACTTGTACTGTGTTGGATTTGATAGGTAGGAATGTGGGCAAATGTGTAAGTTGGTAGAGTTCAAAGTATCACTTTTAATTCCCTTTCATTTGATCTTGAGCCTCTGTGTCTTGGTAGCACATTACATACACAGATATGTGCTTGGGAAAGGTGAATTGCATTTGAAAGCTATTGTGTAAAAAAGCTATATTAGTCATTTCATATAAGAATTAGGTATATAAGTAAAAATGGAAGGCTAAATATATATGTTGGTAGCGTGTGTGCGAAGTTACTTCAGTCGTGTCCGACTCTTTGTGACCCTATGGACTGTAGGCTGTCAGGCTCTTTTGTCCATGGGATTCTCCAGGCAAGAATGCTGAGGTGGGTTGCCATGCCCTCCTCCAGGGTGTCTTCCTGATCCAGGGGTCAAACCTGCACCTCTTATGTCTCCTGCATTGGCAGGTGGGTTCTTTACCACTAGTGCCACCTGGGAAGCCCATATCTTGGTGCTATGCTTAGTCACTCAGTTGTGTCCAACTCTTTGCGACTCCATGGACTTTAGCCCTCCAGGCTTCTCTGTCCATGAGGATCCTCCAGGCAAGAATACTGGAGTGGGTTGCCATACCCTCCTCCACGGAATCTTCCCAACCAGGGATCAAAGTCAGGTCTCCCGCATTGTGGGCGGATTCTTTACAGTCTGAGCCCCAGGGGAGCCCAAGAATCCTGGGTAGCCTATCCTTTCTCCAGGGGATCTTCCCTCCTGCATAGTAGGAGGATTCTTTACCAGCTTGAGCTACCAGGGAAGTCCCATATATTGGTAGATACACATATTGAATCTCAATGCATAATTTTGCTTATAAGTGGAGTTCTAATTTCACCAGCTGCCAGAACCTAAATAAAGCTTCCTTTTGGGTAAGGTAAGAGGATTGCAATTACTCATTGGTAATTGCTCCAATGGTAATTGGTAAAGACTGGCTCCAAAGCATTTGTCCTGGTTTGAAAAATGAAGCCAGATTATCCTTAAAGTGTGTGCTGTTTAAATAAAGGAGCATGATCCCGTCAGGACCTGCAGGTGGAATAAGAAGTAGGGAAATCTTTGCTCACCTGCAGATTCAGATGCTGCCCCCACCACATCACCTCATGCAATGACCTGAGCCAAGTTACGACCCCCTCTGCATGCCCAGAGCAGTCGGTGCCACCTCTCATATTATGACTGTGGGGGGACTTTTCTCTCCATCTTCCCTGTGATACCCAGCAAAATGCTATATGCTTAGTGAATAATCAAAATGTTTTGAGTGAATGACATAAAAGATCAAATTGGAACCTGTTCATTAGAAATGGCTTTTAAAAATTGTTTATCAAGCCAGACTTTAAAATATATATTTCTCTTGAAATCTTCACATAAACCCCTAATGGATATCCCCATTCCTACCTTACCAATGAAGAAACTGAATTTCAGAGGCGCCAAGTAGCTCGTTTAGTTTATACTATTAGTAAGAGATGGATGAAGCCTGGAATCAAGTTCAGTTTGTCTGGTTGTAACAGCTGTTCTCTTAATATTATCTGCACTGGTTCATGATAAGCATGGTCCCCCTTCCCCCGCCTTTTAATATACCTTCTCCTGTCATCATGATTAATCCTCATTTAAATGTTTTTCAAGTTCTAATTTCTGCCAGGGACTTAGGCAAATCGTTAGATCAGCTGGCCTTTCATGAATTCACATGGTGCCAGCTGAGCTCTCTGGATTCAGGTGCTGAGTCCACCACCTTCTAGCCACATGGCATCGGACATGTCTCCTTACTTCTCAGGGCCTCAGTCTTCTCATTTGTAAAATGGGGGCCACAGTAGTACCCACCTCACAGGGTCTTTATGACCCTACTTGGTGCCTCTGAAATTCAGTTTCTTCATTGATAAGATAGGAATGGGGACAGCCATTAGGTATTTATGTAAAGATTTCAAGAGAAAATATATTTTAAAGTCTGGCTTGATGATCTATTGCATATTGCTTTTAAGTGGTCCTGGCATGTTTTTTGTTGTTCAGAAGCCAAGCTGTGTCCAACCCTTTGCAACGCCATGGACTGTAGCATGCCAGGCTTAGTGAGTGCTATATGAGGGTTACTTATTGTTTCAGCTAGCATTGTTCAGATAAGGTCATTCATGGAATCCTTTAATATTGGAACACTAAGAAAGGGGTAAATACTTTTGAATGGTTTTAAAAGTTTTAACAGCAGAGCCCGACCTTTTCTAGTTTCAAAAATACAATGAAAATAGTTCACTTTCTGATGCTCTTCAGCATGTCCCTCTCTGAAGGCAATTAACCTGATCTGGGCTAGGTCAGAAGACACACTTGATTTCTGTGTCCACCAAGAAATGTGCATCCTTCTCTGGATGAACACACACATGTTCACACATATCCAAACAGTAAACACCAAGAGGACATTAGCAGCTCAGCTCACTGGTTAAACTACCTCCTGAGGACTAAGCTATCTCCTCTCTGATTGAACGGAGTCAAACTCATCTGTAATTGAGGCACTGATAGGATGGGCTTGCTTAGCATGTGCTGCCTTAAAATTTTGGTTTAAATTTTCTATAAAAATAAAATTTATGATGATTTTTGCTTGCTAAAAAAAAAAAAAGATTTTTTTAAAAAGTTCCTGTTCTCATCAGAGATCCCCTTTCAGAAAAATTAATAGAAAATACTGAATGTGAGGGGGAGGGACTTTTTTGAGAGTTTTAATCTCAGTGCTAAGAATGTGAGAGTGGGAACAAATGTTTCTTCTCCATCTGGGTCTGGTAATATGTCTCTCAGAGCGCTGTTTCTAGAGGGCACTGTGGTCCCGTGAGAGGAACAGACTCTGGAATGGGATGTCGGTTCAGATTCCAGCTCTGCCTCTAGGCTAGGCACCCACTTTCTCTGACCCTCAGTTTCCTCATCTGTAAAATAACCATAATCAGCACCACTTCACAGATTTGTGTTGACAACACAAATATCTGCTTCCTATTTTATACGCCTTTCCCCTTTTACCGAAATAGTTTTCAACTTCAGTTTGTTCTAAAAATCATGTAATTCTATTAAAAAAATTACCCCTAGACCTTTAACAACACAAGGCAGGGGGACCATGTCTTACTCCCTACCACGTTGCTGTTACCCGGTCCCCTGTCTGACGCGAGGAAAGCTCTGTTTCTGTCCTAGCTGCGCACAGCAGTTTTGTCAAAGGGCAGCAGTAATCACCCCCACAGTTTCTAGCTGGACTAGATTTGTCACAGAAGAGAAATAGACAGGAAAATAAAAGAAATAGTGAGTATTCTTTATAAAACTGGAATATAGTTGGTTTACCATATTGTGTTAGTTCTAGGTTTACAACAAAGTGATTCAGATATATATTTTTCCAGAATATTTTTCATCATAGGATATTATAGGATGTTGAATATAGTTCCTTGTGCTATACAGAAATCCTTATCGTTTATTTATCTTATATGTGGTAGTGTGCATTTGTTAATCCTGTACTCCTAATTTCTCCCTCCTTTCCCCACTTTATCCCCGCACCCCAACTTTCCTCTTTGGTGACCATAAATAAGCTTCCTATGGCTGTGAATCTGTTTCTGTTTTGTAAATAGACTCATTTGTCCTATTTTTTCGATTTCATGTATAAGTGATATTATATACTATTTCTTTGTCCGCTTTACCTCGCTTACTGTGATAATCTCTAGGTTCCTCCATGTTGCTGCAAATGACAATATGCCATACTTTTTTTGGTCGAGAGGTATTCCATTATATATATATACACACCACTTCTTCCTTATCCATTCATCTGTCAGTGGATACTTAGATTGCTTCCATGTCCTGGCTATTGTAAATAGTGCTGCTATGAACATTGGGGTACATGCATCTTTTCAAATTAGAGTTTTCTTTTTTCATGGATATATGCCTGAGAGTGGGATTGCTGGATCATATGGTAGCTCTATTTTTAGCTTTTAAAGGAAAACTCGACACTGTTTTCCATAGTGGCTGTACCTGTTTACCCACCAATAGTGTGGGAGGATTAATAATGGGTATTTTTAACCTGTCATGAGTGTAGCTGTTTGCAAGACTCAATCTTTTATTTTCCTTGCAAATATAATCTTCAAATGTATGTTAACTGAGGGCTTTAACAAATTATTTTACACAAACTTGTAAGTATACATTTTTATATACTTTACCTGTGCTTCTTAGCCTTTAAAGAAATTCATGCATTAGAAAGTTTCAAAGTAAGAGTCTTTAAAAGCATCTCATTAAGAAACTTTCAAAATGTAAATAATTTGATTCCTCCAGCAGATGATTTGAAAGTGGGAAGTGCGCTGTTAACTGGTGAGAACAGGCTAATGGCTGTTCCATTTTCTCCCAAGTTGGATGACCAAGGTTTCTTCTGCAGGTGGAATCCTGGCTTGGCTTCAGTTATCAGACTCTTAGAACATGTATCAGATATGAATATAGCAAGGAATACACCCATAAGGAGATAGTTAAGAGGGTGGCCCAGGAGGACTGGTGCCTGTGGACTAGGTCATGCTCAGTGTGCCCCTGGGGTGCTTGGCAGGGAGGCAGAGAAAGATAACGGAATAAGGGGCAAAAAGGAACAATAAGGTAACTGGTGGCAGAAAATGACAGAGAGATGGAATAGATGAGATACAAGAGTTTGAGGAAAACTAAAATGTGGCCTTTCAAAGGTCTGTAACTCAGTCTGTAGCAGTGAGGCAAACATGAATAAAATGTGCTTTTTGTATAGTGCAGCATTGAGTTGTGTTATGAAGAAAATCTGATTTTTATAGTCATCTTTGACTCTCCAGGTAAATATGCATAAACTCAGAGTATTAGAGAAACAGGCAGGTCAAATACTGAGAACAGAAACAAACTTGGGTACAGACAGAATTCTGATACAGGCAGAATAAGTTTCACAAAGAGTTCAGGTACATGTCTCAACTCTATTGTTGGTTTAACTTTTTCTACTGATTGAAATGACCAGAATTCAGTAAGCCAGTGCTTAGACATGCTTTGTGTTCTGCTATTTTTACTTCACCGATATTTATCTTTTTGTTCCCAGTACTGTCCAGCAGTGTGCTTCACACAGGCAGCTGCTTAATAAATATTTGTTACAAGAATGAATAAGGGACTTCCCTGGTGGTCCAGTGCTTAAGAGTCCTCCTGCCAGTGTAGGGGATACATGTTCAGTCCCTAGTCCAGGAAGATCCCACGTGCCGTGGAGCTACTGAGCCCGTGCTTCGCGAGAGGCCATGCTCTGTAAGGAGAGGAGCCGCTGCGATGAGAAGGTCATGCCCCGCAGCCAGAGAGTAGCCCTTATGGCCACAACTAGAGAAAGCCTGTGCGGCAGCAGTGAAGACCCAGCACAGACAGAAATAGATGCGTAAAAGTTAAAGAAAACGAATGAAAGACCAGTGTCTGTTTTACTAGGATTTGATTTATATGACAAAATAGGTAAAATTCTGCATTGTTTCCTCATTTTCTCATGTTGTTACTTATGTCACCTCATTTGCCTTCATTCACACCATGAAGACTCTAGCAGAGCTTCTGAAGATGAACATCAAATATTCGTTTTTCTGCATCCAAATGTGAATTCTCTTGCACATTGCCTAGCTCAGTGTATAGAGTGGAGCCTATTTGGTTTCTCTAAGACTGTCCTCTCATGACACGAGAATAGATCTATCCACTTCACAGAACACTGGTTGACACACCACACAGAACAGGCTGAGAGAGGTGGAGAAATAGCAGGTGACAAAAGTCTCAGAAATCAGACGGACTTTAGTATTCATAATTTCTGCTTATATTCTTATGGCTACACATAGGTAGGAGGGAAGGTAGAAAGCTAAAATTCCTCCTGATAATGAGGAGTACTTAGATTTTTATTGCAAGTTAACTCACCAGTTAAGTGTTAAAATATTAATCAAAGATAATCAAAAGGTAACTCTGAAGAAGAGGTTAAGTTCAGTAGAGACCTAGCATCCCAAGCCATCTCAGGGAGTTCAAATACAGAAGCCTGTCCTTCCTCCTTTCGACCTCCAGGTGGTGCTGTTTACCCAGCCATGACAAGCTGGTGGCCAGCCCCATTCCTTCCCTTAAGATTCAGAGCTGGGCTTTCATTTTTTCAAAATATTTTCCGTTTCCACAGATGTGTTTTTTTTTTAATGGCCAATAAAGTTTTGTAACCACTATTTGAAAATTTGCAAGGTTACTGTGAATTGTGCTTCTTAGCCAAGCATTTTTTTTTTTTTTTTTGATGTCCAAGACACACCCAAAGTTAGGCGTTTACATTTGTTCCTTGGTCCTGTACCTTTTTTAGTTTCTTAGAACCCAGACTCAATCACAGACATTTGAGCTGTCAGTAGAACTCATCCAAGTCTCTTTAAACACTTATGTGATTTAAAAATAGATTTCTCTTTCAGTTAAGGCACCTCAACTCCTTGGGCTTCTCAGTAAAGAACGCCATCTTTATCCCCCAAAGCCAGGTTTCTAGCAGACTTGACCTGATTTTTTGGTGAGGGGGCTCTTGTCAGATACCCAGAAGTGTTTTGATGATTTGAGGGTCACCTTTCCAATGACACCCTGCAGTCCAGTCTAAATTCCTCAAAAAAAAAAAAAAAAGGCAAAATCTTTCCTAGGGAAAAAACCATAGTGGTATCATGAACAGTTTCTTTCCATTTTAATAGATTTCAGTGGCAGGAATGGTGGGAATTTTGTTGTACGGTATGGACATAGGAGGGGCTGCAGTGTTATCAGTTTTACCATCGATGAGGTATGGAATTTTTAAGATTGGCTTTAAAAAAATAACCTATTAACATGCTTTTCTTGTTCTTTTCCCCCCTTTTCTGTCACAAGGGGTTTGTAAACAAACTGGATGAATTTATTCAATGGTTAAACGAAGCCATGGAAACCACTGAAAATTGGACACCTCCTAAAGCAGAGACGGATGGCCTGAAACTGTACCTGGAGACACACTTGGTAAACAGCACTGTGTTGCTCTTAATGTTAGTTAGGGAAGAATTTCAATGTGGTCCTTGTTTGTTTATGGAGAATGTAGATTTTACTTATCAGAAGTCATTATATGCTAATAAGCCAAGTTCTAATGGGGTAAATTACAGAAGCTGAAAATTTACAGGCATTTCAAGTAATACTATGAAATCTAAATTCTCCATATTTCAAGCTATTTTTTAAAAACTTTTCCCAGAAAGGTAAGTAATGATTTTTAAAAATATCTTAGAAAATTTTACTAGACCCTTGCTCTATAAAGTGATGACTGAAGTTTTTCTTCTTCTTAAAAAAATAAATGAAAGGTCATTTTGATGACCATTCTAAGCTTTCTAGAATTCTTGTAAAATTAATGAACCTCTCATTATCAAGAGGGTCTACTTTATCTGCTCTACACTGGGTTATTTTAATAAAATATTTAAAATGATGATCTCCATCATTTTTGCTGCTATGTGGGTTTTTCAGCATATAATTAATACAACTGTCATTACTCTTGTCCCTGTGCACAAGGAAAGCCATGGAGAGAAAGTAGAAAACACTTGGATGAATATGCTTCTGAATATGTTAGGAGCAAGAATTATAGACTGGGGGACATTTGATGAACCTCATGAGGTTTTTACTGAATGCTTCAAATGGCCGATATCAATTATGAAGGGGTGGAAACCAAGTAGTGGAGTGTGATAAAGCATGAAGAAAAAGCACATTGTCAGAGGAAATGAAAATTCAAGCTTTCAGGATCTCATCTTTATTCCTTTCACCGATAGCATAAAATTGACAAAGGCAATGAACACGAATTCTTGGGTACCCAGCTGTGGGGCTGATTCTCTGCCCCTCTCACCCACTCAGAATTTGGATTGAATAAACATTGTGTGGGAGTCCTGCATATATGTGAGTTCACAGGGTTCCGGAACCGCTCCCTGTGATATTAAGTGCATGGAGGAGAGAGAGAAAGGAGAGAGAAGGGAAGAAGAGGGAAGAGAAAGCAGGGATTTTTTTAGTTCTTCAGTGTTTGTGTTTTGCAGTGTGTTTTATATCATTGCAAGAAAAGCAGGAAGAACAGCCTCAAAATCCTATTGCTACATGTAAATATCCTGTGGATGATTTAAAAAAAAAAACTCACAAAACTGTGTGGTAGAGGCTGAGTATATTGTTTCCATTTTTAGAGACCTGGGTTGATGTGTAAAAATGCCACTGACCATAACTACCTCTCTTGTACATGGGTTTTTGAATACTACCCTTAGTATTCAAATCCCTGTTGAGCAGAGCCTTGATTTTTTTTTTTTAAAGAGGGCATTTCATAATAGCAAGATAAAGATATTCACTGCTTTATAATGTAAATTGTATTAATTAGGATGTCAACTTTTCACTAGCATTGTTCTGACAGAAATTCTAATCTGTGTTTAAACAGGAGTATATGAACTTTATTTCACATTAAATGTGCTGTCTTAATTTCTCTTGATTTAATATTTTATGGAAAACACAAATTTCGTTTTTGAGGTCCCAGAGGGCATGAGGACACAAAGGGCACTTTAACTCTAGGGTATTTATTGAAAGCCAGGCAAGGAAAATATGAACCAAGGTCTCTCCTCTTTTTGGGAGCTGAATGACCTGACCCCTTCTTAAGCAATATGTACTCCTCTTCTCAAATCCATATTGCAGAATTATTCACTTAGCACCCCTGTGTTGGCCTCTGTCTCATTCTAGCCCAACACCATCCACTAGAACTTTCTGTGATGATGGAATATTTTATATTGAACGTCCATTGTGGAAGCCACTAACCACACCTATCTACTGAGCACTTGAAATGTGACTAGAGTAACTGAGGAAATGAATTGTTACTTCTAATGAATTTACATTTGAATTTAAATTGCCACATGCGGCCTGTGTCCACTGGATTCTGGTCTTGTAAATTGCAGAGCTCTTTACAGACCATAATAAATTGCAGGTATCCAGTACCAGCTTCATAATGACATTCCCGCCTAAAATATAGAAACTATTATTCTCTTTGCTATGGATTCTATGTTAGGTCCACAGCAAACAGCTCTTCTTAAAATGTCTGTCTATCTCTTAAAGAATAACCTTGTTTCCACCTGATGATCAACACTTTTTTGAATGAATTTTCTCCACTACCATGTCTGTATTAGTTTCAAGAGATAACATAGGAACATCTTCATTACCTCTGCTTTGCGAATAGTGAGGGACTATAATCTCAGATTTGTTCACCGTTGTTAAATCACAATCTTAGGAACTGAAATTAGGAGTAATTTTGTTTTAACAGTTAGTGAAGACCTAGTGTGTATGGATTGCCATTGAGTGATGCTAAAAGAGTTATTGAGTCACTGTTTTACTGCATGCTGTGTTAGTTAATCTAGACACAGCCTGTCATTTAAACATCTTTCATGCAAACTCTGTGTTACTCTGTCTCTCTGAGCACAATGTCTGTCTACATAGCTCCTGAGCAATATTGTCATTTATATTTTTATTGTATTTTTTTTACTATAGTGCTGAGTTAATATTGTTATTCTTCTCAAAAGTAGGTGAAAAAAAATCTACCGTTCCATAAAGAAAGTATACAACTAAGCCTAGAGATTTATATTTCTTAGTTCACCCTGTATAAGTCTTTGCTGCTTCTTAATGAGTGGGCAAGAAGTATTTTCAAGAGTATCTAGTATGTGGAGTTAGCTACATGGTGAACATCTCTGTAGAGTCTATAATTTAATGTTAAACCAGTGGATGTGAAAGCCTCTGGGTCCCATGTCTTCCCTGATTTAATAATGTGATAGAATAGTTGGCACCCTGCAACATTTATTATAAAGGAAAGCAAATAAACAATAACAAAAGTTGCACATTTATATTTTGATACTTAATTCAATTATTTTCCATGACAGTAACCAAGGGTTTTTACCAACACAAATCAATTAAAGCTTTAAAATACCTTTATGAGAGATATGAAGGAGCTTTATTCTAACT
Organism: Oreotragus oreotragus; assembly: GCA_006410675.1. Taxonomy (NCBI): domain Eukaryota; kingdom Metazoa; phylum Chordata; class Mammalia; order Artiodactyla; family Bovidae; genus Oreotragus; species Oreotragus oreotragus. The sequence goes on from SJYX01006498.1 coordinate 14,442, forward strand.
GTAAGAAATACTGTGAAATTGCAATGATACATCAATGATTTTCCATGATAATTAATCATCTGCTTGCAACCTGGCTGCTCCTTCAAAAATACAATTCGTGTCTTTTTAGAAAATGACATTTTCAGGAAAATGTCAGTCTGGAAAGGTATTTTGCAAATATTGAGCACATTGGATGACCCTCTTTAAGCACTGCTTTTACAGTAGCACTGTATACATGTGTTCTTGAATGGATTTCCTCCTTCTTCACCTCTGTCCACTTTTTTAAACGGCTTCATTGAGGTATAATTTTGACATACTAAATTGCATATATTCAAACATTTTACAAGTTTTGACAAATTGACAAACGTATATACCCATGAAACTGTCACTACAATCAAGACAGGCAAAATATCTATCACTTCCAAAAGCTTCCTCCTGCCCCTTTGTAATTGCTCCCTCTCTGCCCTCTCAGACTTTTCTTCATCCCTAAGTAGTCATGAGCCTTTAGTTTACTTTGTACTTTCTAGAATTTTGCATAAGTGAACTCAAGCTATATGTTCTCTCTCTCTCTCTCTTTTTTTTTTTTTTTTCCTTTTTTGGTCTGGTTTCTTTCACCCAGCATCAATCAGTTCAGCTCAGTCGCTCAGTCGTGTCCGACTCTTTGCAACCCCATGAATCGCAGCACGCCAG
>SJYX01006499.1:0-62182 GCA_006410675.1 Oreotragus oreotragus
TATGATCCAACTCTCACATCCATACATGACTACTGGAAAAACCATAGCCTTGACTAGATGGACCTTTGTAGTCAAAGTAATGTCTCTGCTTTTTAATATACTGTCTATGTTGGTCACAGCTTTTCTTCCAAGGACCAAGAGTTTTTTAATTTCATGGCTGCAGTCATCATCTGCAGTGATTTTTGAGTCCAAGAAAATAAAGTCTCTCACTGTTTCCATTGTTTCTCCATCTATTTTCCATGAAGTGATGGGACCAGATGCCATGATCTTCCTTATTTGAATGTTGAGTTTTAAGCCAAATTTTTCACTCCCTTTTTTACTTTCATTAACAGAATTTTTAGTTCTTCTTTACTTTCTGCCATAAGGGTGGTTTATAAAATACTGATTTTTCAAAAAGTGTAGAAGGAACAGTTTATTAATCTGAACTTGATCCTAAGAAACATGGTACAAGTAAAATGTATATTTTTTCTAGGCTACATTTGTGAAATCATTTTGATGAACTGCTTATAAAGGGATGTTTCAATTGCAATAAAATTCTTACATAATTGATGAAAACATGTCATAACAGTCAATATAATCATTTCGATAGAACCCATATAGATTAGTGGTTTAGGTTAGTATCAATTTTCCTATTCTTCAGGTGGAAAAATAACAAAAAATGGAATTTATAATTCTAAAAGAGTAATATAAAAAGTTTATATATGAATGAAACTATATTTATTCATAAACTCTGATGATTTCAGTAAGTCATTCATGGCAAAGATATTGAGATCTAATGGGGAAAAAAAGTCTAGAATATTTTAGTTGGCAAACTTTATTTGACAATCTTCTCTACCCCTTCATAGTTACTTGGAAAATTCACTTGCACTCACTGGGCTTCAGTTTTCTCGCCAGTACAACATGGTTGAGGTGATCAGATGGGACAGTCATATGAAAGACCCCTGACATTGCTTATCACAGAGAGGGGATCAGAAAGGGTTGCTTCTACCGTCATCCATAAAATACAGCAGAATATGGCTTATTTCTGACCGAGTCATAGTTGCTTTCTCTCAACCTCAATAATCCTATCAAATAAAAACATGTTCAACATTAAGAGGTTAGAGAGTAAAGCCTTGAAATGCTGAAAAGATCAGATCTGAAAAAGCAGTGGAGTTGCAAGAGGTCAAGGTTCAGATTTTCACTTAAAATAGTATATAGTACCAAGGTGTGTGGCATACATGTTATCTATTGCTTAGGTTGCATGTGTTTTGTGACTGTTCCGTTTTGTATTGTATTGTCTTAGTTTTTTTCTTCAGGGAGTTTAGGAATACTGAAGCATGTTTCAGGCACCCATGACCAGTTTGGCTGAAAATCAGACTGTAATTTTAATTAAAGTCTGCAAAGCATGAAGCTACATCTAATTCAGCAAGATCATGATTTCTTCTCCCTCCATTCCTCCACTCACCCCGTCCTCCTGCCTCACTCCCCAGGAATTATGATGGCTGTGCCAGAGTGGAAAAATTATGTCTTGTCTTTTTAATTTTTTAGTAACCAAGTCACTCACCAGGCACTGCTCTCCTTCACTAAGGCTTCTTTTCAGGAAGCTGGACCATATTCTATTTAAGATTCTGCCAGGCCTCCCTCTCAATGATACTGTTCTAGATTTTGTGGTAGATAGAGAGGAAACTGAGATCTTTATCCTTATTTTTATCTTTATCCTTGCTAGATCGACACTGGAAGAAGATATAGTCACTAAGGGATGTTTCTTTTAATGTTTTCTCTTTAGTTGGCCAGAATGATACAGCGGAATAAACCCTAATCTCAGTATCTGAAGGCACTATTCCAAATCTGCCATTGAGACAGGATGACTTCATAAAAATGTCACTTAACTTCTCTGAGTGTAGTTTCTTCAGAAATAAAACGTGAAGATAATATAGGATGCTCCCCGAGGGATCTTTTCAGCTCTAAACTTGTATCTCTCTACCTCAGATTGTTCCAAACTGCTTCTACCACTCTCAGTGTGTAATTTATTTGTTGATTAAACACAGTTATGTCAAGTGAATAATCTCTCCCTGTTCATCCTCTATAGAAGCCCTAATTGGAAGTCTCAATTCAGGCGTAATTTTGAACAACATTAACTTTAAAATCTTTTGTAAGCCTAGGATTCTAAGAATTTAATATTACAAAACATATAAATTCTGCCCTGAGAGGTTGATGCGAGAAGCACGCTTGTCAAATTTCTTTCCGATTTACTTCTTACTTCATTGTCATTTCGGTGTTGACCATCTGGTGATGTCCATATGTAGAGTCTTCTCTTGTGTTGTTGGAAGAGGGTGACACAGTCAGCTCCTGGTCTTGTTTTTGTTGACTGTATAGAGCTTCTCCATATTTGGCTGCAAAGAATATAATCAATCTGATTTTGGTGTTGACCATCTGGTGATGTCCATATGTAGAGTCTTCTCTTGTGTTGTTGGAAGAGGGTGTTTGCTATGACCAGTGCATTTTCTTGGCAAAACTCTATTAGTCTTTGCCCTGCTTCATTCCACATTCCAAGGTCAAATTTGCCTGTTAGTCCAGGTGTTTCTTGACTTTCTACTTTTGCCTTCCAGTCCCCTATAATGAAAAGGACATCTTTTTTGGGTGTTAGTTCTAAAAGGTCTTGTAGGTCTTCATAGAACCGTTCAACTTCAGCTTCTTCAGCGTTACTAGTTGGGGCATAGACTTGGATTACTGTGATATTGAACGTTTTGCCTTGGAGACGAACAGAGATCGTTCTGTCACTTTTGAGATTGCATCCAAGTTCTGCATTTTGGACTCTTTAAATCTCTAACCTAATGGTTTTGTCAAAGTATAAAAGAGATCCTGAAGCTTGAAATAAACATGTAGTTCTTCACTATGAGTCATAGACCACCTCATTGCCCACCGACACTGCTCACGCCTTCAGGTTGATTCCCTGGCTATTGGAGCTGGGCTCTGACAGTAAAAAATCTGCCTGCAGTGCAGGAGACCCAGATTCAATCCCTGGGTTGGGAAGATCCCCTGGAGAAGGAAATGGCAACCCATTCCAGTATCTTTGCCTGGAAAATCTCATGGACAAGGGAGTCTGGTGGGCTGCAGTCCATGGGGTTGCAAAGAGTCGGGCACAGCTGAGTGACTAATACTTACTTACTTACTTATGGTTGATTTAGTGTCAGTTTGGCATAGCTGAAGACGCTTCTGTGCCACAGATATGTACCATATGACTCTTTAAGAAAAAGAAGGAGGAGGAGGACAAGAAGAGAGAAGGGGATGGAGGTGGGGCAAGAGGAAGAGACGGAGTCAAGTCCTCTTTTAACTCAACAAAGACAACTTACTGTGGTGGCTGATTTTCTTAACTCATTTTTAATCTAATCAGCATTCAGTGACATTCTCTTGGCCAACTGGATTGGGTTGAGAATGGGTATATGCCCCAATTCAGACAATGATACAAGAGAGGAGGTTTTCTAAAGAAATATAGGAAATAGACTTCATATAATGGGATTGAAGAGTGTCAACCACAAATCAGTGTTCTCTCAGAACCTTAGAATGTGTTTCAGAAACAGTGTGTTTTGCAGATGAAGTTAGTTAACAATCTTCAGAAGAATCCTGCTGGATTTAGGGAGACCCTTAAATCCAATGACTCATGTCCTTGAAAGGAGAGGAGGTGACACACAGACAAACAGGGCAGAGATATCAAAGCAAATGTTATGCTGGTCAAAGTTAAACAGTCAAGGGAGGTTTCATTAAAGGGCATTGTGATAAAGGTGTGTGAATGTGTGCGCAGTTGTAACTGACTCTTTGCAACCCTATGTACTACAGCCCACCAGGCTTCTCTGTCCATGGGAGTCTCCAGGCAAGAATACTGGAGTGGGATGCCATGCCCTCCTCCAGGGAATCTTCCTGACCAAGGGATGGGACCCTCATCTCTTATGTCTCCTGTATTGGCAAGTGGATTCTTTACCACCAGCACTACCTGGTAAGCCCCTATAGAGGAGAGAAGCTAAAACTCGGTTTGAGCTCAACTCCAGGAAAAACAAATGGCAAGAGAGTTTTAACAATTAGAGTGGGTGGGGTGAAAATCATTCAGATAGTGTTGGTTAATTGGCCTTACCCAAAGGACAAGTAAACTTTCTTACATATATGCCCACCTAAGTGAGGCTCCTACCCTCCCACAGAGACTGGCAGATGGGGCTTAGTCTTCCTAAATGGCCACATTTCAAAGGGATGGCTCTCAGGTGCTTGAGAAGGATGGTCCTAGGTTGTAAATCTGTCAAGGAACTGTGAAAATGATGCAAAGGGGCAGGGAAACAATTTGAAATTACAAGGTTTCCAAAATAAATGCTCTTAGAAAAGGAAGAATATTGACTTCTGTAGTTAGGCCACCTGGATTCATTCTGTAGGGCCAGAGTGAGAGGGAAATGAGTAGGGGTGGGGCTAACAGCAGGGAGAGACCTGTCTAAAATTTAAGTCAGTCTGAGGGTAAACTTAAGGTTGTTTTGGTCAAAAGCCATGTGAAGAGAAACAGAGATCAGTTAGGCTGCCACAAGCTAAGGAATGACAGGAACCACCCTACATGGCTGGGAGGCCACCCTGCAGGGCACCGTCTACCCAGACAAGACTCAGTGGAGTGGCTAGGGCGGAATGTGCACCCCAGCTTGCAGTGGCTGCAGAACTCAGCAAGGAGGCTCACCCAGGCTGGACTCAGGTCAGAACCTCTGAGGGGAAGGGCCAGAGAATGGGCTGTGAGCCCCCCTGCACCCGGCCCCACCTGCATCTGCCACTGAGCCCTGGAGGGCAGTGCAAGCAGGCAGTGCCCACAAAAAGAAAAGTAGAACATGGAAGGAAAAGGCATACTGAGCCTATTAAGTGCTCAACATGTAGAATTTCAATTTTTTTTAAACTAACTTTAATTTTTCTTTTTAAATAAGTTTTGGCTATTTTACATGGCATATGGAAACTTAGTAATGTGAACAAAGATTGAAACTGAAACCCCTGCATTGGAAGTGCAGAGTATTAACCACTGGACCACCAGGGAAGTCCCTTTCAACTATAATTTCTTTTTAAGTAAAAAGGAGATTCAAAGCCAGAAAAAATAGTGACAGGAATACAAAAAGAACACTTCCCTAGTCATTGGAGGGAATATAGCCTTACGTGTGTGTGCGTGTGTGCTCAATCATGTCCAACTCTTTGCAAGCCTATGGACTGTAGCCTGCCAGGTTCCTCTGCCTGGAGGAATATGGCCTTTCTGACATCTTAATTTGGACTCTGGAACTGTGAGAGAATGTATTTCTGCCATTTTAAGGCACCCAGTTTGTGGTGATGTGTTTTGGCAGCCCTAGAAAATAAATATATTAGAGGACACCAGCCTAATTTCTCCCTGTAGGTGGCTGCAGTCCTGGAAATACTCAATAGCAATCATACATTGAAATTAATTTGACCTGTTCTGGAAGCCCAAGAGCAGAGAGAACAGGATCTTAATGATGGCCATGAAATGATGAATAAAAACAACATAATCAATTCTGACTTTTCCTTATTCTCCCCATCTGTCAGGCAATAAATCTTATTTATAGCAGTGTAATTTTTAGAAGGAATTTAGTTACTTGCAAACAGAAACATCCTAATATATTGTATGCATTACACAATTCAGGACAACACTCTCACATAAAGGATGAACTCCACTTTCTAGAGTTATTCAAAGTGGCAGGTCTGCTTACTCCCTTGTAGTCATTTCGTGGTCTTCAGCATTATACCAAGTAAAGAAGCCTCCAGGCTTTAGGATTGCCAGTAATAGCTCCTCGAGAGCTGTACTGTGAGAATCAAATAGTACATATGGGTAATTTTGTAGATTATATTATTTCCCTCAAACTTCATTTAATTTGTAAAATGTATATAATTATTTGCACATAGTTTTGAGGAGTAAATGAGATAAGAAAAATATAATTACACACTAAAAAGTAATCAGAACAGAATGGTACTGGCACAAAAACAGAGACAAGATCAACAGATGAAAATAAAGAACCAGAAATAAACACACACACAAAGGACACTTAATCTGTGACAAAGAAGGAAAGAACATACAATGGAGAAAAGATAGTCCCTTCAATAAGTGGTGCAAGGAAAACTAGACAGCTACATATGAAAGAATGAAACATTCTATATAGAAATAAACTCAAAATGGATGAAAGATCTAAATGTAAGATTGGATACTATAAAACTCCTAGAGGAAAATATAGGCAGAATTCTTTGACATAAGTCTCAGCAATATTTTTTTGAACCTGTCTCCTAGAGTAATGGAAACAAAGTAAAAATAAACAAATGGAACCTAGTTAATTTCAAAAGATTTTGCACAGCAAAGGAAACCATGGACTTAAAAAAGATACTTGCAAATGATATGACCAATAAGGGGTTAATATTCAACATATATTAATAGTTCATACAGCTCAATATCAAAAAATCAAACAACCCAATTAAAAATGGGCAGAGCTCATTTTTTTTCAAAGAGGAAATGCAGACAGCCAACAGGCACATGAAGAAATGCTCAACATCACTAATTATCAGGGAAATGCAGGTAAAAACCACAATGAGATATCATCACACCTGACAGAATGGCTATCATAAAAAAAAAAGAACACAAATAACAAATGTTGCAAGTATGTAGAGAAAAGGGAACACTATTATACTGCTGGTGGGAATATAAACTGGTGCAAGAAATTTAAACTGGAGTGGAAACAGTATGGAGGTTTCTCAAAAAAAAAGAAGAAATACTAAAATTAAAACTACCATATGACCCAGCAATTCCTCTTGGGTATATATCCAAAACAAACAAAAACTTAATTCACAAAGATACATGTACCCCAATGTTCATAATAATGTTATTTAAAATTGCCAATATAAGGATGNACACCAGCCTAATTTCTCCCTGTAGGTGGCTGCAGTCCTGGAAATACTCAATAGCAATCATACATTGAAATTAATTTGACCTGTTCTGGAAGCCCAAGAGCAGAGAGAACAGGATCTTAATGATGGCCATGAAATGATGAATAAAAACAACATAATCAATTCTGACTTTTCCTTATTCTCCCCATCTGTCAGGCAATAAATCTTATTTATAGCAGTGTAATTTTTAGAAGGAATTTAGTTACTTGCAAACAGAAACATCCTAATATATTGTATGCATTACACAATTCAGGACAACACTCTCACATAAAGGATGAACTCCACTTTCTAGAGTTATTCAAAGTGGCAGGTCTGCTTACTCCCTTGTAGTCATTTCGTGGTCTTCAGCATTATACCAAGTAAAGAAGCCTCCAGGCTTTAGGATTGCCAGTAATAGCTCCTCGAGAGCTGTACTGTGAGAATCAAATAGTACATATGGGTAATTTTGTAGATTATATTATTTCCCTCAAACTTCATTTAATTTGTAAAATGTATATAATTATTTGCACATAGTTTTGAGGAGTAAATGAGATAAGAAAAATATAATTACACACTAAAAAGTAATCAAAACAGAATGGTACTGGCACAAAAACAGAGACAAGATCAACAGATGAAAATAAAGAACCAGAAATAAACACACACACAAAGGACACTTAATCTGTGACAAAGAAGGAAAGAACATACAATGGAGAAAAGATAGTCCCTTCAATAAGTGGTGCAAGGAAAACTAGACAGCTACATATGAAAGAATGAAACATTCTATATAGAAATAAACTCAAAATGGATGAAAGATCTAAACGTAAGATTGGATACTATAAAACTCCTAGAGGAAAATATAGGCAGAATTCTTTGACATAAGTCTCAGCAATATTTTTTTGAACCTGTCTCCTAGAGTAATGGAAACAAAGTAAAAATAAACAAATGGAACCTAGTTAATTTCAAAAGATTTTGCACAGCAAAGGAAACCATGGACTTAAAAAAGATACTTGCAAATGATATGACCAATAAGGGGTTAATATTCAACATATATTAACAGTTCATACAGCTCAATATCAAAAAATCAAACAACCCAATTAAAAATGGGCAGAGCTCATTTTTTTTTCAAAGAGGAAATGCAGACGGCCAACAGGCACATGAAGAAATGCTCAACATCACTAATTATCAGGGAAATGCAGGTAAAAACCACAATGAGATATCATCACACCTGACAGAATGGCTATCATAAAAAAAAAAGAACACAAATAACAAATGTTGCAAGTATGTAGAGAAAAGGGAACACTATTATACTGCTGGTGGGAATATAAACTGGTGCAAGAAATTTAAACTGGAGTGGAAACAGTATGGAGGTTTCTCAAAAAAAAAGAAGAAATACTAAAATTAAAACTACCATATGACCCAGCAATTCCTCTTGGGTATATATCCAAAACAAACAAACAAAAACTTAATTCACAAAGATACATGTACCTCAATGCTCATAATAATGTTATTTAAAATTGCCAATATAAGGATGCAACTTAAGTGTCTATCAATGAATGAATGAATAAAGAAGGTATGGTATGTAATATAATACAATAATGTGCAGCCATAAAAAAAAAGAAGGGAATTTTTGCCATTGGCAGAAACATAGAAGGACTTGGAGGGCATTAAGCTAAGTAAAATAAGTCAGACAGAGAAAGGCAAATACTGTATTACATCACTTACATGTGGAATTTTAAAAATACAGCAAACTAGTGAATATAGCAAAAGAGAAGCAGACTCACAGATACAGAGAACAAACAAGTGTTTCCCACTGAGTGGCAGAGGGGGGAAGAGGGCGGGGCAATACAGGGGTAGGGGTAAAAAAGATGTTATGAAATTATATGAAATCATGTGTGTGAAACTTTTGAAATATGTAAATCACTATAGATTTAAAAGATTCTTCATTCAATTAAAAAAGTAAATAGGGGGACTCTATTTAGTAGATGAGGAAAAAAGTAATCGATTTCTAAGAATCTAAAATTTGCTGCATATGGAGCAGTGGCTGCATATGGTGCTGGAGTGGCCATACAAAGATACCTCACGTCCAAGTTCAGGAGCAGTGACTGCACTTTGCTGGAGCTGCCATGAGGAGAAACCCTACATCCAAGGTCAGGCATGGCAGTGGAGCAGCTGTGAGAAGATATTACATACCTGAGGGCAAAGGGGAAGCCTCAGCAAGATGGTAGGTGGGTGAATTCACGTTTAGAATCAAACCCCATACCCATCAGAGATGCTCAGAGGGCTCAACAAAACCTTGTGAGCACCAGGACTCAGGGACCCCACAGAGACTGATACAGAACTGTGTTTGAGCGTCTCCTGTGGCAGTATGCATTGGTAGTAGACTGCCACAGGGACAGGGGCTCTGGGTTCAGCAGACTTGGGTATGGCATAAGCCCTTATGGATGAGGTCACCATTAACCCCACCATAGATGCCAGAACTTAGACAGGACTGGGAAATAGACTCTTGGAGGACACACAGGACCTCATGTGCACCAGGACCCAGGAAAAGGAGCAGTGACTCCATAAGAGACTGACCCAAACTTGCCCGGGAGTGTCCAGGAGTCTCCGGTGGAGGTGTGGGTTGGTGGTGGCCTGCTGCAGGGTTGGGGGCAGTGAGTGTAACAGTACACACATGGGATCTTTTGAAGGAGATCTCCATTATCTTCATTACCTCCACCATAGTTGACTACTACTAAGTCACTTCAGTCGTGTTCGACTCTGTGCAACCCCATAGATGGCAGCCCACCAGGCTCCCCCGTCCCTGGGATTCTCAAGGCAAGAACGCTGGAGTGGGTTGCCATTTCCTTCTCCAATGTATGAAAGTGAAAAGCGAAAGTGAAGTCGCTCAGTCGTGTCCGACCCTCAGCGACCCCATGGACTGCAGCTTTCCAGGCTTCTCCGTCCATGGGATTTTCCAGGCAAGAGTACTAGAGTAGGGTGCCATTGCCTTCTCCACCACCATAGTTTGGCCCTAGGTAAATAACAGGGAGGGAACACAGCTCCACCCATCAACAGAAAATGGGATTAAATATTTACTGAGCATAACCCCACCCATCAGAACAAGACCCAGTTTCCCACTTAGTCTCTCCCATAGAGCTGACTTATTTGAAAAGACCCTGATGCTGGTAAAGATTGAGGACTGGAGGAGAAGGGGACGACAGAGGATGAGATGGTTGGATGGCATCACTGACTCGATGGACATGGGTTTGGGTGGACTCCGGGAGTTGGTGATGGACAGGGAGGCCTGATGTGCTGCGGTTCATGGGGTTTCAAAGAGTCAGACAGGACTGAATGATTGAACTGAACTGAACCCATCAGGAAGCTTCCATAAGCCTCTTATCCTTCTCCATCAGAGGGCAGACAGAATGAAAACCAAAATGACAGGAAACTAATCAAACTGATCACATGGACCACAGCCTTGTCTAACTCAATGAAACTATGAGCCATGCCATGTAGGGCAACCCAAGGTGGATGGGTCATGGTGGAGAGTTCTGACAAAATGTGGCCCACTGGAGAGGGGAATGGCAAACCACTTTAGTATGCTTGCCTTGAGAACCCCATGAACCATATGAAAAGGCAAAAAGATAGGATACTGAAACATGAAATCCTCAGGTCAGTAGGTGCCCAATATGCTCCTGGAGATAAGTGGAGAAATAACTTCAGAAAGAATGAACACATAGAGCCAAAGCAAAAACACCCAGCTGTGGATGGGACTGGTGATAGAAGCAAGGTCCGATGCTGTAAAGAACAATATTGCACAGGAACGTGGAATGTTAGGTCCGTGAATCAAGGCAAATTGGAAGTGGTCAAATAGGAGATGGCAAGAGTGAACATTGACATTTTAGGAATCAGCGAACTAAAATGAACTGGAATGGGTGAATTTAACACAGATGATCATCAAATCTACTACTATGAGCAAGAATCCCTTAGAAGAAATGGAGTAGCCATCACAGTCAAAAATATTTTGAAATGCAGTATCTCAAAAACAACAGAATGATCTCTGTTCATTTCCAAGGCAAACCATTCAAAATCACTGTAATCCAAGTCTATGCCCTGACCAGTAAGCTGAGGAAACTGAACGGTTCTATGAAGACCTACAAGATCTTCTAGAACTGACACCCCCCAAAATTTCCTCTCATTATAGATGACTGGAATGCAAAAGAAGGAAGTCAAGAAACACCTGGACTAACAGGGAAATTTGGCCTTGGAGTACAGAATTAAACAGGGCAAAGACAAATAGAGTTTTGCCAAGAGAACACACTGGTCATAGAAAACACCCTCTTCCACAACACAAGAGAAGACTCTACACATGAACATCACCAGATGGTCAATACCAAAATCAGATTGATTATATTCTTTTAAGCCAAAGATGGAGAAGCTCTATACAGTCAGCAAAAACAAGACCAGGAGCTGACTGTGGCTCAGATCATGAACTCTTTATTGCCAAATTTAGACTTAAATTGAAGAAAGTACAGAAACCATTAGANCTACACATGAACATCACCAGATGGTCAATACCAAAATCAGATTGATTATGTTCTTTTAAGCCAAAGATGGAGAAGCTCTATACAGTCAGCAAAAACAAGACCAGGAGCTGACTGTGGCTCAGATCATGAACTCTTTATTGCCAAATTTAGACTTAAATTGAAGAAAGTACAGAAACCATTAGACCATTCATGTATGACCTAAATCAAATCCCTTATGATTATACAGTGCAAGTGGCAAATAGATTCAAGGGATTAGATCTGATAGACAGAATGCCTGATGAACTATGGAGAGAAGTTCATGACATTGTACAGGAGACAGGGAGCAAGATCATCCCCAAGAAAAAAAAATGCAAAAAAGCCAAATGGCTGTCTGAAGAGGCCTTACACATAGCCGTGAAAAGAGGAGAAGCTAGAGACAAAGGAGAAAAGGAAAGATGCATCCATTTGAATGCAAAATACAGTCAGCAAAAACAAGACTGGGAGCTGACTGTGGCTCAGATCATGAACTCCTTATTGCAAAATTCCAGCTTAAATTGAAGAAAGTAGGGAAAACCACTATATCATTCAGGTATGAAAATAAATAATAGAGAAATTAGTTCTAGCAGTGGGCATTACAATTCACAATTCCTAAAATATGAACCTGAAGGAGGCAAAATTAGGTATAAAACAACTAGAATTGAGCTCAACCATCTTCATGAGAAAGAACTTATTATTCAAACTCTCCTCTTCAGTTTCTCAGGAATTAATCCACATACTCTAGAAGACGTAGTCGAAAAATTGGCATGGTAGTTAAGTAAATTTGCATTTTTATATAAGCAGTAACAATGATAGTTCTCATAAAAACTGAAAGAGAATATTAGAAGAACTATATAGGTTTCCCAAGAAAAAGCTTTAACTGCCCTGAATTGTGAAATGTGCCCAATCTTGTCTGACTCTTTGCAACCCCATAGACTGTAGACCTCCAGGAGCCTCTGTCCATGAACTTTTCTGGGCAAGAATACTGGAGTAGATTGCCATTTCCTTATCCATGGGATCTTCCTGACCCAGGGATCAAACCTACATCTTCTGCATCTCCTGCATTGGCACATGGTTATTTACCCTCTGAACCACTTGGGAAGCATTTCTGCCCTAGTCATATCCTAGTCAAACACTGAAGAACTGACAAAGTTTAAATGATATTTAAATAACAAAAACCCTCACTGAAGCCAACAATCTCTGACTCAGTTGCATTCTAAAGCCAGAGAACAAACTGGGAGGTTATGCAGAGACAGATTACTTAAAATATGCCCTCAAAGTGACAAAGTTACAATAAGAAGGATATGGCTCAAAAGTAGATTTTAAAAAAGTGACTCAGTCTGTCTACACCAGCCTATGTTTTCCCATCGATACTCTGAGGCAAGAACCAATACAGAGAACAAATTTGATGGGAGAATTCATAAATGTGGTTCTAAGAATTAAAAATCATACAGATGATGCTCAGGTTTGACTGTGGGCTAGAAAACAGTTCAGGGTCAGTCAATTATAGCTTGGAGATAAGCCTCATGCTCACTGAATGAAGTGGTGATTAATTAAAAACATGGCTATGTTCACAATCATTGGCCATGTATAATCATTCCCACCAACACTAAATGGACTACATGGATAGCATGAAAAACCCTAACACAAAACCATCTCATGACTGACTTTCAAAAAAAAAAAAAAAGAAAATCCTTCCAGCAGACAGAATTGAAGCAGGTAGCTTGACTGACCCAGCTGCCACCAAACTTAGTGCTTGATAGCGGACAGAACGGGCTTCCCATGTGGCACAGTGGTAAAGAGTCTGCTTGCCAACGCAGGAGATGTAGGAGATGCAGGTTCAATCCTTGGGTCATGAAGACCCCCTGGAGTAGGAAATGGCTACCCACTCCAGTATTCTTGCCTGGAAAAGCCCATGGACTGAGAAGCCTGGTGATCTACAGTCCACAGGGTTGCAAAGAGTTGAACATGAATGAGCACACACTCACAGCAAACAAAAATCTCTTGACATGCTCTGCAACACATTCACATAATCAGGAGGCCAGGTGAAGGAATGACAGCATGATAGATAGCTCCAAGGGTTAAAGGATGTAGAATAATAATTTCCCTTATTCATGAAACTCACAGTTTTCAGGAAGAGGGTCCCATTCTAAAAACTATAGTGTTTTCCCAAAACTGCAAATGCTAAACTTGCAGCAACTTCAAATGCTTCAAGCAATATATTCATATAAAGTTGTGGGGTCATACTATATGTGATACAAACCAGATCTAACTTTTTTCTGAATAACATAAAATGTCAATGTTTTCACATTATTAGTCATCATTTAGCACAGCTTTCTTCATTGATCCACCCCACTTCTCTGTGTCTCATTTATAATACTTGAATTACATCAGTGAATATCCCTTGGGTTTTTGTATTTTATACATGTTTGAAACATCTGCTAGTTATTTCAAATTTTATTTAGTCTTTGGTTCCATAAGAGAAGAGAAATCATCAGCAATCTTAACCTGTAAGTCTGAAGTATTCCGAGTCAAGCAAAATTTGTCTGTGTCTTCCCTGGTGGCTCAGAGGTTAAAGCGTCTGCCTCCAATGCGGGAGACCCGGGTCTGATCCCTGGGTCGGAAGATCCCCTGGAGAAGGAAATGGCAATCCACTCCAGTACTCTTGCCTGGAGAATCCCATGGATGGGGAAGCCTAATAGGTTACAGTCCACGGGGTCGCAAAGAGTCGGACACGACTGAGCAACTTCACCACCACCAGTCTCTTTTCAATATCCTTTTTTTCATCAGGAACCTCTCCCATCACTAGTTTATATTTTGGCCAAAATGGGAAACTGAGATATCATTAGATTTCATTTTCAATATCTTGGCAGATTCTTTGCCAGCTGAGCCACCAGGGAAGCACTTAGCATCTCTGCCACACTCCTGACATGGGAAGGGATTTGACTGAGAAATTACCCTAAGATCCAGATCAGCTGTCATTCTATGTAGGCCTTAAATCTTATATAAGAGATTTGGCTATGTATTCAATGGGGGGAAAAGGGTGGAGTTTGAAGAATTATCCAATCTGAATGTGATCATGCTGCGTTCCAGTGTTGCCACCCAGATTAACAAATATGAAACACAAGGAGTAACTGAGGGTGATACTGATAAACTTGAATGAGACTTCTGATCTTCTATACTTTTCTGAGGATGAATGTCTAATACAGATATACTTGTTTTCTTTATAAGACAGATGACTGTCCTATAAAACTCTGAATGCTCCTTTTTTCAGTGTTCATGCTACATCTTAAAACGTTTTTGTTTTCACAGTGACTAACGAGAGTAAATGTTCATGTATAAAATGGTGAAAAATTGGTCCTGGATTAGGCTTGCACCCAGAAAATGGATAAAGTCTACAGTTTCAAACTTGCAGAGGAAGAGTATTTGCAGTCTGTACCTTAAAGAGGTGAATCACCACACCCTGGAGGCTGTCCACATCTGGATGGAGTGACAGTGAACCCGAGGTCCTTGATGCTGATAAAGATGCAGCTGTGGTTATCCTAGAAAGGAAGTGAGCGTCTTGATGGCAGATTACATCTCATTAAATTGTGGAGGGACATTCCAGGGAAAAAGGCAATAAGAAAGCAAGAAATATAGAGCTTCATAAAGAACAACAACAGGTGACATAGGATTGAAATGTTCTACTAAAGATAAATTTATAAAAGAAATATAACCAAAAGATAAAGTATCTTAAAGGGACTGTGTAATACCGGGAAGAGCAGAGAGTTTATAACATAACATACAGATTTTCAATAGAAAAGTTAGTCAGAGGGCAGCCAAAGGGAGAAATGGCACTAGAAGAGCGGGATGAGATTAATTACACAGCAGAACAAAGGCATGATCATCTCACGGGGAGGCAAGCAAGGCTGATCTCTTTTTATAGATAATTAGGCCTAGTACAGCCTAAGATTCAAGTTCTTCCAAACAGGCACTTATTCTAGAAGTGAAATACTAAAAATTTTACCGAGCCAAATCTTTCATGGTGTCTTCCTCTATTTCCTTTTTCAGGTGTACACAGTTTGAAAGGAATAAATGCACCCTCAGCCAGGGGAGATGCAGAAACAAAAAGGCCGTACCTGGTGCAAGCCTTGCTGATGGCAGAACAAGTGGGCCAATTCTGTGTGTCACAGAATTGCAGCAATTCTGGTAGGAGATTTTCACGACTTCATAAGAACTTAATAGTAATCAAAGAGCTTTTCCTCCTTCTGTTAAAAAAGAAAAAGTAGGGGGCTGAGCGGACAGGGGAAATCTTTCACCTGAGAGTTAGAAGGGACCAGTTTCCCATTCACAGGCTAGTCCTGCAGGACCACGTCATTAGCCATGAATGCTTTGTTCTTTTGCAGAATGTTTTGCAGCCCTGATGAGTTTGGCTTTGAGTGTCTCCCTGGAGGAGGGAAGACTTAGTGTTGGGAACACAGCAGGCTAAGCCTGTGTTCTAAGGAGAGTGTACAGTTGCTAATAAAGTGTTTGGATTTTGCTTTTCTTCTTTTCAGGTGCAGAAAGCTCTGGTGACCCTGATGTGCTGCCTGAATATTTTGATCTCTTCTAAATCTATGCAGTTTTTGTGCATCTAAAAATAAGTCTTTAGGAGAATGTATTACTTAATATGTATTCAGAGTATGTAGGTGGAAAAGGAGGGCATTTTATCAAAAAAGTTAACAGTAACTGAATCTGCAATGACCTTATGCCCAAAAGATATAGAATCATAAGATCTAAAAGCATTGAAAAAGACCTCAAGAGTCCACCCTCGGATCTCATTCAAATCATCATCTCAGAAGCTAACCTCTTCTTGAACATATTGAATGATGAAGGAGGGCCCACCTCCCAGGACAGCCCCTTTATTTTTGGCCATTCCTAATTATTCCATCATCTAAACACTGGTCTCAATTCTGCCATCAAATAGCTTGTTGACATGAATCTAAATTCTCAGCCATATTTGTTTATTAAATTTTGTAAAACATCATGTCCTTTGTCAACTTTTGTTTGGACTAAATAATGTTAATTTTTTTCTTCACTTCTCATATGGTTTCAAGACTTAAAATCTTTGTGCTTGGGGTCTTCCCTGGTGGTCCAGTGGTTAAGATTCTGCACTTCCACTGCAGGGAACGTGGGTTTGATCTCTGGACGGGGAATAACATCCTGAGTGCTGTGGCTGTGCAGTGGGGCAAAAAAAAAAAAAAAACCTTCATGCTAGCACTTTATCTAGGATTAGTTAGCATGTTAGCACCTTAGTTTCAAATGACTAAAATTCCATGGAAACTAGTTAGGTAAGGAAGGAAATGTATTATACAACTGCTGGGATTTTTCACAAAATCCAATTTTGAATCAGTTATCTTCTGGACATTCTTTTGAGAGTAAAGTTTCTTTCAAAATGTGATGAAAATAACCTCAATAATTTCTGGCCAGTTCAAATTAAAGTCTATTCATTATGTCTTTTTTTCTAACCCATATCTGCTTGCTAACACAGCCATGTTCAGCCCAGCCCAGTCATTGTAGAAGGTGTTCCTGTGAAGTCAGGCATTCTCTGGTTCCCTGCTTGTACTACTGGCGTTACTGGGTAGGGACTATGAATGCTACCCTTCTTGCCAAACTTAGACTGTTCTGTAAGATGACAAATAATCCTGTCCAAAATTCTAACAGCAGGATCACAGAGAAACAATGTTAATGGAGTCAAAGGTTTTGGATGCCACATCATTATTTCACATGAGATTTCACTAAAATCTCATCTCTTTATCTCATAAATTTTGCATTTAGATTTTTAAATCAAAGTATAGGCTTCATATTTGTTTTAATTTCATTCACTCGTGTTATTGTTCATCATGTGTTCCAAGCTGTTATTTATTACCTTTTTAAATTTTAAATTTTTAGTAAGTCCAAGGAAAGGCACTGAAAATTACTGGCTACATCATGGGTTAGATCCAATAGACATAGGTTTAAGCACTGACTCTACAACTTTACAGAGAAGGCAATGGCATCCCACTCCAGTACTCTTGCTTGGAGAATTCCATGGACAGAGGAGCCTGGTAGGCTTCAGTCCATGGGGTTGCGAAGAGTCGGACACGACTGAGCAACTTCACTTTCACTTTTCACTTTCATGCATTGGAGAAGGAAATGGCAACCCATTCCAGTGTTCTTGCCTGGAGATTCCCAGGGATGGGGGAGCCTGGTGGGCTGCCATCTATGGGGTCGCACAGAGTCAGACACGACTGAAGCAACTTAGCAGCAGCAGCAGCCGCAGCAGCAGCAGCAGCAGCTACCACTTTAAGCTGAATGACTGAAGACAGATTAATCTCTCAAATCTTGCCTCTGCCAGGTGAGAAGCTTACGGTTAACTCATCATTTGGTTGTGAAAATAAAATGAGAGAGCCTAGGATAAAATCGTTCAATGCATGGTGGTAGTTACACCGGTAGTCATTATTATGAATATTCACAAATTGCATGAAAATGCCTTACACTCACCACAGTATTGATATAAATGCTAATATACCTGTACTCTGCCCTCCTTTTAGGAGGCCTCCACTTAGAAAGATATTTTTCCATTGATCACCATCCCCAGAGACTTGCTTAACATAAAAGACAGCTGTTATGTTGTTGATTATTTTTATCAGCCTAGGTCATAGGCTGTCCACGTGTCCGTTTCTTGAGCTTCAGTTCCACCTAAATCATGCTCTGGCATTCAAGTCGCAAAATAATTCTATAAGTAGAGATGGAACAAAATCTGTTTCAAGTAATCCAGAATTCACTATTTTTTCCAATGGAAACTAATTAGGAGAGTAAAGTTGCAAGTTAAAAAAAAAAATCATTCTGTTCCAGCAGATATTTTAAAGTATTCACAGAAATCCTAAAATTTAGGCATAATTATCAACTCTTCAAATGCAGTCTTCAAATGAAATCATTTACATTCCCACATCAAAGTTTATTGACTAGGCAATTATCTGTGGATCCAAATAAATGATTAAATTCACCAAGCCCTGAGGCAACACAGAGCATTGTTAGAGCACATGGTTCTCCTTTAACTTAGGACCTAAATGAAACAGACATATGTTAAATATGTGGGGGATTTTTTTGGCGGGGGCGGAGGGGAGGTGGCAGGGAGAAGAGACCTGTAAATGATGCTCAAATTTATGGAAAAATTAAATAAAGAAAATGTTTAGGATCCAAGCGTATCTCTCCATTCTCCTAAAACCAAATTGAGACCTTAATTTGGAAAAGCCATATAAACATAGGCTAGTAACAAGTTACTTAATCCTCTATTGGATAGAAATGCTGGGTGTGCAGCAATTAACATATCTTTTAGGAATGACCCATTAGTGTCATATAGGAAAAACCACTCCTTCCTGTGTCCTGAGAATATGGTATTACAACTGTGTTCCATGTAAATATCACTCATTAGCCTAGTTGAGGGTGTGGCCTGGAACAGAGCTAAAGGCTGTGGGAGGACGCTGTCTGCTCATATTACATATGGGTAGACACATGCATACCTCCTCATGGTGGGGGGCACTGACAATAGCCCGAACCCTGCATCTGTCTAGGAAAATGCATACCCAAGAGCTAAGAGTGTCCTCCTGTAATTCCATCATCTGCTCTTTTCCATGACAGCGTTACCTTCTTCATTTAAATTTTGCAAAGTGCCATCAAGCAATATATATTGAAACTTTTTGATGGGCTGGGATCCTTTGTTACAAAAATAGACAGTCACTGTGGCCCATGCGTTCCTGGAAAATTAAAAATTTTAGTGTTTTCTGTAATAAAAATTTTATGCATTACCTTTAAGCCACATCAATTCATTCTTTCTGACATGCCTATTATTTTTTGCATGTTGAAAATGTGTGCAGAGTGACATGGGATTAGAGTTGAAAGGGTTGTTTTAAAGTTAACTTAGCCATAGTTTACTTCTGTCAGATCCATATTTGACTAATAATTATTGAGTCTATTGAGAGTCTGAGTACTCTTGCTGCATTTGATTCTCTCCACAAATCTATGTTACAGATTGTTTTAATTTTATTTAGTGTAAAAAATAGGAAAAAGAAAAAAAAAAACAAAACAGAACTGTTCAGGTCAACAAGGAATAAGCTTTGCCCAAGATCACAGAGTAAGATTTCTAGAGAAGTTAATTTAATAGTCACAAGTTAAATAATATTAAATATGTGTATATACACATATAGTTTTATATTTACATATACAAATAAAAGTAATCATGTGATGTTTTAAAACATAGCTTTAAAATGTTATATATGTATGTATATACATGCATGCATGCCAAGTTGCTTGAGTCATGTCCAACTCTTTGTGACTCTATGAACTATAGCCCACTAGGTTCTTCTGTTCATAGGATTCTCCAGGCAAGAACACTAGAGTGGGTCGCCATGCCCTCCTCCAGAGGATCTTCCCAACCCAGGGATTAAAATTGCATCTAAGTCTCCTGAATTGGCAGGCAGTTTCTTTACCATTAATACCACCTGAGAAGACTACATATATAGTAAAATTCTATACATATATTTGTGTGTACATATTAACAGTATTTGAAATAATAATTTTAGTAACAGCTGCACATAGTGTTTTAAAGTTTTAAGATTATTTACACATATATTGTGTGAAGTTGCTCAATTGTGTCCAACTCTTTGTGACCCCATGGACTGTAGCCAACCAGGCTCCTCTGTCCATGGGATTTTCCAGGCAAGAATACTGGAGTGGGTTGCCATATATTAAATACCAATAAAAGTAATGCCATTATTAGTAATGACTTTTATTGCCAAAAATTTTGCTAATATTTGGGCATATGTAATTTAATCAAAGCAAATTTTATTTTCATGTTTTACAGATGANGGACTGTAGCCAACCAGGCTCCTCTGTCCATGGGATTTTCCAGGCAAGAATACTGGAGTGGGTTGCCATATATTAAATACCAATAAAAGTAATGCCATTATTAGTAATGACTTTTTATTGTCAAAAATTTTGCTAATATTTGGGCATATGTAATTTAATCAAAGCAAATTTTATTTTCATGTTTTACAGATGAAGAAATAAGGAAAATACCTAAAATAATTTACCCAGTGATAAGGGGGAAAGGAACAGAACTGCCATGATTTAAACCCAAATTTTCTGGTTTCAAAGCATGTGTTCACTGGAATATATGTGTGGGCTGAAATTTGACATGTTATGGACTTTATATACTTGATTGCCTTTCTCCATGACCAGGAAATGTGTCAGAAACTATTATAAACCTGAAAAATAGCTTGTATCACTGAAAAATTGTAGAAAATGTGTAATGCTCAATAATGGCACAGGCGCTAGAAATTTCAGTTTCTGCTGCACAGACTTTAGTCACAAACTTTCTGTTCAGGATTGGAAATCATAACATTCTAAGTCAGGTTAACTCTCTACATGTGAAGCCAGCCCAGAGCCATGTATCTCCCCCATATCATCTCCACAAAAGTTTAGGAATAAAATGTTTTTGTACATTGCTTCTTTTATGACTTTAAATCACAAGTTACTGGGCAAACAAGGAACCAAAAACATAATGTGTTACTAGTTTAGATTTAGAATACTTTTCTATGTCTGTGAGTCTGTTTTTGTACAGCAGAAATTAACAACATTGTAAATCAACTATATTTTGAATAATTTAAAAAAAAATTAAAAATAGAAGACTTCAATATGTGAATGTCAGAATGTAAGTACTATCTAAGCAAGCTTGATTGTATTGATCTTTTATTGGCTAACAAAAATATGAGGTGCTCACTCCAATACTGGAAACCACTATTTGGGCTCCATACTTAGTTTAGTAGAATTGGGTAAGTCCCTGACAAAGTCAAGTAACTGGTTGGATTATGGCCTAATCATGGCAAATGTAAAATGTTAATTAATAAAGCATCTATCATATGAGAAGTCACATACATCTCATTCACAGTCTTCAGTGAGATGTCCTCACAGGTAGTTTATTTGAACAAAGATTTTAGTGAAGCATTCTAACATCAGTGAAAGTCACTCAGTCGTGTCCAATTCTTTGAGACCCCGTGGACCATACAATCCATGGAATTCTCAGGCCATAATACTGGAGTAAGTAGCCTTTCCCTTCTCCAGNAAAAAAAAAAAAAAAAATGGTAGAACACTGAAGCCATGTCCACAGACTCACGGTCAAGACAACCACAGCAGAGCCATCTTGGGGGGACTCTGGAACGGGTCAGGAGTTATCTCATACTCCAGTGTGTCAACACGTGCGTAACCTGGAGCAACATGGACCACTTGGTGACCGTCCCTTAAAATCTGGCTTCCTCCCTCCCTGACCGAAGCCCCATCTCTCTGTGTCCAGCAAGTGGAGGACCCTCAGCCTTCCTGCTGCTGACTCTGATGACAAGGTGGGCATGACCTGGCACTCTGCCCTAGGTCAGCCCCGTCCCAGTGGCTGTCAGGCTACCTTTCCCAGCTCATTTTAACCTGCACGACCAGGCTGTGGTGCTCCGTTTGCCATGGTGAGGCCCCTCCCCCGACTGACTCAGCATCCTGCTCTGAAGGAGGGTCCAGTCTTGTCCTCTTCCTCATCCACAGAGCGTCTTCACTCTCTGGGACCATCCGGACAGTCTTGCTGCAGAGGAAAGGTCCTCCCTGGAATGACATCCAGAAAGGAGCCATCCTTGTTCAGATACCTTGAGGGAGAGTGTGAGGCCGCAACAGTCCACCGAGGATGCCACTCCTGTTATTTCATCCGAACTTGACCTTCCTTAGGAACAAGCATTGCAAAGTCATGCTTAGAGATGGATGAGCTGCACTATACGAGTAATTCCACTTTTACTCTCAAGTGGCAAGATGGTTTTAAATAACATCATTCATGCTGCTGTGGATGTCCCCTGGGAGCCTGCTTTATGAAGGGCCCGTGGATAAAAGATGCAAAAGCAGGCCCTCCTCTTGTGCTTGGCAGAAGCCGGGGGCGCAGGGGAGGGGCTGGGGCCTCACACAGGGAGCCCGCGTGCAGCCGTCCGCCTGTCCCACCCCAGAGGGGTGTGCGCTGCCCTGAAGATGCCCAGGGCAGCCTCTTGCTGTCAAAGGATGCTTGCTTCACAGCCAAGTCCTCCTGAAGGGCGTGGGGTGTCCCGCAGATTCTTCCGGGAGGACTCAGCCCAGGGAGGAGCAGGGGGCAGCAGGACAGAGCATCCTAAGTAGGATGGCACTGTTCTCTGGAGACCTCAGAGCAAAGCATGTGGTGTGGTCACAAGGGGACAAACCTCCCTTGAAAGCCGCAGAGAGGAAGAATAGTTTGAAGCCAGCTTAGTCCAGGCTATGGTTTTTCCAGTGGTCATGTATGATGTGACAGTTGGACCATAAAGAAAGCTGAGCACCAAAGAATTGATGCTTTTGAACTGTGGTGTTGGAGAAGACTCTTGAGAGTCCCTTGGACTGGGAGATCCACCCAGTCCATCCTAAAGGAAATCAGTCCTGAATATTCATTGGAAGGACTGATGCTGAAACTGAAGCTCCAGTGCTTTGGCCCCCTGATGCGAAGAACTGACTCACTGGAAAAGCCCCTGATGCTGGGAAAGATTGAAGGCAGGAGGAGAAAGGGATGACAGAGATGGTTGGATGGCATCACCGACTCAATGGACATGAGTTTGGGTAAGCTGTGGAAGCTGCTGATAGACAAGGAGGCCTGCAGTCCATAGGGTCGCAAAGAGCTGGACACGACTGAGCGACTGGACGGGCTGACTAGCTGATGCACTCCACTGAGATTTCCAGGCCAGAGTTTCTTCTCCTGCTCCTCTTCCAAAGACTTCTTCCCCGGGACACGACTTTCTCCCTAGAAGCAGGCACTGCTGTGTGAGTGAAGCCAGGAACCTTCATGACAGGCAAGCAGAGGAAGGACAATGATCTGGCCCAGAGCTCAGAGGAGGAGGGGAGGAGAAACGGGGCGGAGCCTGGGCAGACCTGCAGAATCCCACAGGGCGAGTCCCACCCAGTCCACCTGGCCAGGCTGTCTGCTCCTGGGACGTGCTATCCCCTCCGTGTGGACACTCCCCTCTCTGCAAGTCCACCTCAAAATCGCTTCTGTGTGGGCCTAGCACATCGAGGCAGGACTGGTCCCGTCTCCCATGCTCATGCAGCGTTAGCACAGGTGGTCGTGGAACATTGCAATGCTGATTATCCTTTCCCAAATGGGAAGAACTTCGAGCCCCCAGACCAGGGCAGAGCTCGATGTACACCAAGCAGTTCTACCAATGCCTTATGCATTAATGAGTGGACACGAGAATGAATGAATTAAATGACTTCATGCTGTCAACACAGTCTATGAAATACATGAGTAGGGATGCAATCAACTTGTTAAGTGCACATCCTTGCCTCCTCCAAACATTGCTACATATAAACAAACAAACAAGAAAATGCAGAATCTCTAAATAAATAAATACCTTCAACGAGCAAATAAAACATCGCTGTTCCTCTTCTAATCTGTCAGTCTATGCACAAAACCCTTCCTAGCATACATAAGTTGACTTTGTTGCAGCAATAATATCAAGGATCCAGACAGGCAATTTCAAAACCAGAAGGGATCCTCTGGGTTGCTCTGAGTGTCAGGCAGGAAGGCTCGAAGGACCGGAGACCCACCACCCAGCTGCACTGCCCGCACCGAGCCAAGCCCACACTCCCTCCACTCGTGGGGAGGGAATCGTATCTCATGCCAAGGACAGACTTTTTCTGAGGCATTAATTACCATCAGCCCACACACTATTTCATCATTTCTCTCACATTGCCAAGAAGGGGTTGCTGTGCGAAACCTCAGGCTCAGAGGACATTTGGTAAGCAGCTCGCTGGAAGTTATTTGGAATATTCTCGGGGTGGATGGTGGGAGGCAGACGCTGAAACACGCCACGTGTACTTACTTTCCATATCGCTNTAACAAATTAACCAAAGCAAGCCAATGAGGAAAGGATGATTTTCAACTAGTGGTTGAAATATCTCAATACCTGTTTGAAAAGAGAAACACCCCATGTCTTATGTTCTACACAAAATTTAATTCAAGAAGAATAGACAAAAATACAAAAGTTAATATCATCAATCTTCAAAGGAAAGTAGAGAACATCATGGCGCTAGGTAGAAGATTCTTAGATTGGCTATAGAAAGCAGTAATCATATGCATATTCAACATTCCAGAAACTCTACTCCTGGGTATTTACCCATGGAAAATAAAGAGATCTTCACAAAAAGACTTTATAAAAAACACTCAAAGCAACTTTTAAAAAGTGAAAAAATTAGAAACATCTCAAGTGTCAATCATAGAAGAATGGATAAACAAAATGGATTAATCTATGGATAGAGGGATGGATAGACAGATATGCAATAAAGCATTTAGAGTGATATGATAACATTAGAATCTTGATAGTTGTCACATGTGTTTTCATTGAAAAATGCCTTGATGTTTCCTATATTTATGTAACTTTACGTAATAAAATGAAAGTGAAAGTCACTCAGTCGTGTCTGAATCTTTGCGACCCCATGGGTTAAACAGTCCATGGAAATCTCCAGGCCAGAATATTGGAGTGGGGAGCCATTCACTTTTCCAGGGGATCTTCCAAACCCAGATATTGAACCCAGGTCTCCTGCATCGCAAGTGGATTCTTTACCAGCTGAGCCACCATGGAAGCTGTTCAGCTGAGGGACAGACTCTTCTCAAAGTGGGGCATATCTTTCAAGAACATTCCAAAGGATGTGCCTGTGTGTTGGGTGAACAAACAGTAAGGAAGAGTTTCCTATTAAAGGCTTCATAAAATATGCATATTTAAGCCCATAAAAGCAGGTTACTTTGGTGAGTGCTTTATATAAATGCAAGGAATCAATAAAGGGGATTGAGAGGCAGATCAGCCAAAATAATAAACAGGATTTTCTGGAAGGTTAGGGAGATTATTTAGAGAATCGAATGGACTAACTAATGATCAAGTGCAAAAAAAAAAAAAAGAAACCTAGTTAAGTATTAACCTTGTGTATAGTAAATTAAAGTATTTACATCTGCATTTAGGGTGAGACTAATATATGTTGCCCTTTACCTCCTTCAAATTGTAAGAGGATTCCTTGGGTGACCTACGTGCCACCTGGGCATTTGTTTTCACATTGGTCTGTTGAGGGCTTGTGTGAATTGGAAGAAGTTCAGACAAGGTCTATTGATTTTTATTAGAAGATTATCTTACTTCTCTGTTCAAAATCCACTGTTAGTTTCATTTAGACACAAGTGAGGATACTCAGTCAAAATCCTACAAAAGTCTGTTTTCCCTCATTGTCTCTCATTTCTGTTACTTTTGCTCTCACTTACTGCATTAAAGTAACAGCCTCTTTGCTGTTTCTGGAAAAATGAAAAGCTTACAAGTCAATTCATGACAAACTATAAAATTCTATAAGGCCTCATATTATTAACCTACTTCATGTATATACCATTTTACATCAAATGCAAGAATGAATTTATGTGAATTCAGAGTGTTATTGTAAATCTAAACTAAAGATCTTAATAGACACCTTATCAGAGAAGATATACAACTGGCAAATAAGCATGAGAAAAGAAAGTTGTTTTTCACATCATATATCCTCAGGGAAAAGCAAATTAAAAAAAGGCCTCATATTATTAACCTACTTCATGTATATACCATTTTACATCAAATGCAAGAATGAATTTATGTGAATTCAGAGTGTTATTGTAAATCTAAACTAAAGATCTTAATAGACACCTTATCAGAGAAGATATACAACTGGCAAATAAGCATGAGAAAAGAAAGTTGTTTTTCACATCATATATCCTCAGGGAAAAGCAAATTAAAATAACAATGAAAAAACACTGGAAAATACAATGACATATCTAGTAGCCGAAAACCAGAACACTAATCACACCAGATGCTAGTGAGGATGTGGAGCAATAAGAACTCTCACTCATTGCTGGAATGAATGCAAAATTGTGTAGCCACTTTGGAAGACATTTTGGCAGAATTTTACTATATAATCCAGTAATTATATCCCTTGGTGTTTATCCAGATCAGCTGAGAATTTATGTCTATGCAGAAAACTGCATATCAATACTAGTAACAACTTTATTTATAATTTGCAAAACTTGGAAGCAACTAACACGTCCTTCAGTAAGTGAATGGGTAAATAATCTGTAGAAAATCCAGAGAATGGGATATTATTCAGCACTATAAAGAAATAAGCTATCAAGCCATGAAAGACGTAGAAAAACCTTACATGCATATTACTAAGTGAAAGAAGCCTACCTGAAAAGGCTACATACTGTTCAATTGCAACTATATGTCAAACTGGAAATAGTAACACTGTGGAGACAATAAAAACATCAGTGGTCTTCAGGAGTTAGAGAGAAAAGAGGTTGAATAGACAGAGCACAGCAGATTATTAGAGCTGTGAAATTACTCTGCATGATGGAGACATGTGACTAAAAATTTGTCCACAAACCACAGAACACACAACACCAAGAATGAACCCTAATGCAAAGTGTGGAATCTGAATGATGATGATGCACCATAGTAGGTTTATCAGTTTCAGCAAATGCGCCACTCTGGAGGAGGATGTTGATAACAGGGGAAGCTATGCATGTGTAGAGAGGTCAGGGAGTTATGAGAAACTCCATACCTTCTGCTCAATTTTGCTATGAACCTAAAATTCCTCTTAAAAATAAAGTTCATTTTAAAAAGTTAAAATATTATAATTTCCTTTCCCAGAATAGTTTCTTCCATAAAAATATGGATGAAGTCTCAATCATCCTCTGTTCTGAGATATTTATAAGAATGCCATGTTAAATATATATATTATATATCAGTTAAAACACTGACTCCTCATTAATTTTATCTTAAAATGTCAATAAACTAAAGTAACAATGGATAATGAGAACTGTGAATTTCAATTATAATTATTTGGTGATATTTCTATTTCTACTTTCAGGGTTAAAATATTAAAGCTGAATTTTACAATATATGCTCTGAGTTTTTTTCCCCCTTAATTCTCTTTCTGTGGATACAGCCTTTGCATTTGAGGAAACGGACTAAAGCTTTTAAACTTTCATTTTACCTTAATTTCTAAGGTTNGATGATGAGAACTGTCAATTTCAATTATAATTATTTGGTGATATTTCTATTTCTACTTTCAGGGTTAAAATATTAAAGCTGAATTTTACAATATATGCTCTGAGTTTTTTTCCCCCTTAATTCTCTTTCTGTGGATACAGCCTTTGCATTTGAGGAAACGGACTAAAGCTTTTAAACTTTCATTTTACCTTAATTTCTAAGGTTCAAACTTCATTTCCACAGAGCCAGAAACTGCAAGGTTGGCTGGTAGCTAGTAACCAGGTGTTAGCTATTCACTTTTTTGTTTCTGCCAAAAAGCCAGAAGAAATGAACTGAAATATCTGTTTTAGGGAGAGAACCTACAAATTTCATCACAGGGAGAAACTGTAAAATTGATAATCTATTTTTAAAAACTCAAATATCTTTGGGAATACTTTAGTAATATAACTTTCTGCTTATACAGATCAGAAATTTTCAGACTTGATATGCTGTTTTTGATGTTAAATTAAGAGATAGTGCCCAGATAATGACATTTTAAAAAACTAAATATGAAAACACAACTTAAAAATTAGCTTAATTTGGAAGAAGTTTTGTGTGGTGTATGAAAAGTTATATGCTTTCTTAAAGATCTCCACATATTTTGTGGTTATATTTCAATAGCATTGTTATATAATTCTCAGATGTCAGTCCTTCTTAGGGTATTGCTGTTGAAAATCAGAGGATGTCTTTGTAGACATGGCAGGATGTCTTGTAACAAATCAATTGCTAGAAACAGAATTTAAATCACAGCATGCTGAATTCTGATCTTTGTTCTTCCTTATAGGCTTTAAATTCAAAATTCAATCAACAATGGATATCTTTTAATAACTCTTCTTACTTATGACTATGTGAGGCTAAGAAATAAAATGAGTTACAGACAACATTGCATATTTAAAATTTTAGGCTTGTCACTCACTGATACTGGATATATAAATTACCTAATTTATTATCATAATTATTTATAGTCATTATATCAATTATTGAAGGGAAAAGTAACATGGTCTCATTTATAGAAATCATCATTTGGGCTCTGTTCTCAAGTCATTATCAATTGCAAATGGTTCTTGGTAATTGGAATATAACTGCCTCATTGCTTATCAAACCAATCCCGTTAAAGAGACTGTAACTGACTTGGGTATAATTCATTTTTTTCAAGAGGAAATGAATGCTTGATCAGAAGGTAATATCCTCTTCCCTTGACTCTCTACATTGGACACTTGTATAATAACACCAGAGACATCAACTATCCATCAGTGACTAAAGCATAAATATGTCTGCTAATCAATGAAGGATAATGACTAAAACTCATTATAACTGAGTTTAATGATAAAAACCAGAAAACTCCATATCTTTCCAGGAGGAGTGTGCCAATTTAGATACATTACTAAAATACTCACTGAGAAACTGCTTAAAGCTTTTCATATTTTAGCTACAACCTTTCTCCAGCTGATAAAAATAATATTATTTCCTTCCATGGCTAGAATGATAGCACCAAGACATTAGCATGTTCATACATACAGCACTGAATCTTTTCCAAGTTCCAGACCTAAATTTTCCACAACCAGCTGGACCATTCAATCTGATATTTCAACACAATGTTGAAAGTGACATATATAAAATTGAAATTTCTTATATTATTTATTCTCCCCAAGAGTTCTCCTGAATTCCATTCCCTGCTGGTGATAACATTATTCCTGTCACACAGTTTTGAAAGATTTGAGTAATATCTGTGTTTCCTCTCCTAAGCTCTCCATAGCCACTTTGTTACAAGTCCTATCTATTACCTCATGCCTGCTGCTGCTGCTGCTAAGTCACTTCAGTCATGTCCGACTCTGTGTGACCCCATAGACATAAGCCCACCAGGCTCCCCTGTCTCTGGGATTCTCCAGGCAAGAACACTGGAGTGGGTTGCCATTTCCTTCTCCAATGCATGAAAGTGAA
The DNA here is from genome assembly GCA_006410675.1 of Oreotragus oreotragus. NCBI lineage: Eukaryota > Metazoa > Chordata > Mammalia > Artiodactyla > Bovidae > Oreotragus > Oreotragus oreotragus. Next base: position 29,516 of record SJYX01006499.1, read on the forward strand.
AAGTGAAAGTGAAGTTGCTCAGCCGTGTCCGACTCTTAGAGACCCCATGGACTGCAGCCTATCAGGCTCCTCCATCCATGGGATTTTCCAGGCAAGAGTACTGGAGTGGGATGCCATTGCCCTCATGCCTACATTATCTTGATACGTATAACGGTTGCTTTCGAATTATGTAAAATGCTAAAGAGTGTAGAGAACTGAGTCATTATTCCTTCCCTGCACCTGGAATTAAAATGGTTCTAGGAAACATCAACAGAAAGAGAGACAGTTATTGAGGCAACTTATTTATCCCCAATTTTCATTTCTACCTTCTCTTAAAAGGGAAAACACAGACACACACATCACAAAACACATACGCACACACAAAGACTCACTACCCAGAAGAGAACTCAACTAGAGATGTTTTGTATTTGTATATTCAACAAATACGAATATCTTGTATGTACCAATCATCACACTAATACTAGGAATATGAATTTTTAATGGAAAACAATTGATTCTACCATCATGGAGCCGATTTCTTTCATGACCTAATCAGGAAAACAAAATTACAAAGACAAATAATATTTTGGTTTGTCACAAGTGCTTTGAGTAAAACAATGGGCAGAGATAAATAACAATATAGAAGGAGGATGACTACTTTCACTACTGAGGCTTTCGGAAGAGCTGACAATACAGATGAGATTTGAAAGGTGAAATAATCCAAGAGAAGAGTGGGAAAGAGGAATTCCATCCATGAGGGCGAGTATGTCCAAACTTCCTACCATAGGTATGAGTTTGACACATTCAAAGTTTTTAAAAAATCTGAAATAATAGTGCTGGAGCGTAATGATTTTCTGCAGAGGTGTATATATGCATATCTCCGTGTGTATGAACTGGAGAGGGCAGTTGGTATACCTATGCATGTACGTTTTCTAGGGCGACTGTAACAAATACAAGTAACTGGTGGCTTAAACAGAATTCTATTCTCTCACAATTTCGGAAGTTAAAAATTCACGATCAAGATGTTAGCAGGGTTAATTTTATTCAGAGGCCTCTCTGCTTGACTTGCAGGAGTCCATCTTTTTCCTGGGTCTTCACATTATCTTTCCCCTGCTCATGTATGTGTCCTAATACTGTATTTAGGGACTATCTATATGACCTTATTTTATGTTAATTGCCTATTTAAAGTTCCTATCTTTGAAAATAGCCCTATCTTCTTAGGTACTAGAAGTAAGGACTTCAACATATGAATTTTTTGGTGGGACACAATTCTGTCCAAACAATATATATGAGTAGCCATATTATATGTAAAATGTGTATGTATTTGTACTATGTGAGTATGTAGGAGGGAACAGGTATATATGTGAATATATGCACAGGTGTAAGCATTTATAAGTAGGCATTTGTATGTATGTGCACATGTGTGTGTGTGCCTGCGTGTATGCATATGCTACCTTGGAATGGGGAAAGGTCTGATTATCAGAATCTCTGGTGATATAACCCAAGAATATACACTGACAATGAGTTCTTAAAGTGATTCTCATGAACCTAGTGTGGAAAGCACTAAGATTTTAGGATACAAATAGAGAAATAAACCTTGGATGAGAGACAGGAGTTGTGAAACTTTGTCCAGTGTAAGGGAGGGTAGAAGAAAATGGGGAAAAGTGTATGTAAGTTTTTAAGTTTGGTGGTGGCAAGGGAGGAGATGCCCCAATATGCAGGCTTCCATCATCAAACTGAATCATGCAGTACTGTCATCAGATCTGGGAGAAGGAAGAGCAGGAATATGAGAGTCTTGAGAGTCTTTCTAAAATGGAAGAGGAAATAGTTAGGATATAGTATCTGGGAGAGCGTGAATGCAAGTAGGACTGCAAACAGTACTGAGAGTTGTGAAGTACTTGATGTCAGTTTGAGACTGCAAATATGTAAATGAAACCAATAAACATATTTATGTTTACTCCTCCAGAAAATTATAGGAAAAGAGACTATGAATGCTTGAGTTTATCAAAGTTGGGATTTTGTGAATAAGGTGGGGGTAAAGAAAAACAAGGTAGTGAGGATATGTATAAAAAAGCAATAACAATAACAGGCTGTGAGATTTCTTCCAGACAAGAAGACAGCTCAAGCCAAGCTGATTCGGGAATTCACTTAGCTGTCTTTCTCTCCACATTTGTGGTACTTTGCTGCTATATTTTCTTGATACAATGTTAGTTGACTGTCTGCTCANGTGCACATGTGTGTGTGTGCCTGCGTGTATGCATATGCCACCTTGGAATGGGGAAAGGTCTGATTATCAGAATCTCTGGTGATATAACCCAAGAATATACACTGACAATGAGTTCTTAAAGTGATTCTCATGAACCTAGTGTGGAAAGCACTAAGATTTTAGGATACAAATAGAGAAATAAACCTTGGATGAGAGACAGGAGTTGTGAAACTTTGTCCAGTGTAAGGGAGGGTAGAAGAAAATGGGGAAAAGTGTATGTAAGTTTTTAAGTTTGGTGGTGGCAAGGGAGGAGATGCCCCAATATGCAGGCTTCCATCATCAAACTGAATCATGCAGTACTGTCATCAGACCTGGGAGAAGGAAGAGCAGGAATATGAGAGTCTTTCTAAAATGGAAGAGGAAATAGTTAGAATATAGTATCTGGGAGAGCGTGAATGCAAGTAGGACTGCAAACAGTACTGAGAGTTGTGAAGTACTTGATGTCAGTTTGAGACTGCAAATATGTAAATGAAACCAATAAACATATTTATGTTTACTCCTCCAGAAAATTATAGGAAAAGAGACTATGAATGCTTGAGTTTATCAAAGTTGGGATTTTGTGAATAAGGTGGGGGTAAAGAAAAACAAGGTAGTGAGGATATGTATAAAAAAGCAATAACGATAACAGGCTGTGAGATTTCTTCCAGACAAGAAGACAGCTCAAGCCAAGCTGATTCGGGAATTCACTTAGCTGTCTTTCTCTCCACATTTGTGGTACTTTGCTGCTATATTTTCTTGATACAATGTTAGTTGACTGTCTGCTCAGATGCCTCTAGCTTCTCTTTCCAGATTTTACCTGAGATTTGCTAGTCTTTATCCCATTACAAAATATGCCCAGGTTTAAAGTTCACAATGCTTTATTTTAGAGTATGCTATGCACTCTGCTACTGGACTCTACTGATACACATACAACCACACACACACACACACACACACACTTACAAACTTAAGCTAATCTTCCTGATTATGTGTCAATGTAACTAAAAGGAAATATGAAAGGAAGTAGAAAATAGGATGGCAAAAGAAAAGAAAGCACATATTCACAATTTAAGATAACAGTATGTACTTAACATTAGGTTCATTATTACTAGGCTGTTGGCACTGTACAAAGCAGTCCTACACATTTGGAACTAATTATCTGTACTTTGTTTTCAGATAAGGACATGAAGAATTAGAAAGTTAATTTTCTAACATTTATATAGGTATAACCTATCACAGCTAGAAGTTGGATTTAGCCTATTTACTTTAAAAATTTAGATTTTAAAAACCAGTATATTCTGTTGCTTCTCAGTATACATGTATATACATGTGCTCAAATGCTCAGTCATGTCTCTTTGTGACCCCACGGGCTGTAGCCCACCAGGATCCTCTGTCCATGGGATTTCCCAGGCAAGAATACTGCAGTGGGTTGCCATTTCCTCGTCCAGGGGAATCTTCCCAACCCAAGGATCAAACCCACGTCTCCTGCATTTCCTGCTTTATAAGAGGATTTTTTACTCTTAAGCCATGGAGAAGCCCCCCGCCTACACATACATACATGCTAGAAAATATAAAAATAAACCTCTCTCTATATGTAGCAGTACTTTGTTATGCTTAGTATTTTTAGACTCTTATATTCTATACACGTAAATTTCATGTGTTTCATTCCCATAAATAAATTATTCTCTTAAAAAAACAGTCTAAGAAAGTTAATACTGGACTTCCCTTATAGTAGTGTGGATAAGAATCTGCCTGCCAGTGCAGGAGACATGAGTTTGATCCATGGTCCAGGAAGATTCCACATGCCACAAAACAACTAAGTCTGTGCTCCACAACTACTAAGCCCTCACGAGGCAACTACTGAAGCCCTTGGGCCCTAGAGCCTGTCTGTGGTCCACAGTAAGGGAAGTCACCGCAATGAGAAGGCTGAGCTCTGCAATGAAGAGTAGCTTCCACCTACCACAACGATAGAAAGCCTGTGCAAAGCCACAAGGGCCCAGCTAAATCAATCATCAATCAATAAAATTATTTTTAAAAAGCTATGAAAGTTAATATTATTCTGGCTTGCTTCCTGTGAGTATTAGAATGGGTAAGTTCTGCAATATTCATGTGTCTGCCATGAATTTGGGGAATCTCTGAGAAATTTATGATTGAAAACAAAGGACTATTTTGGAATGATAATGTCCCATGAAATGGGAATTGTAGGCAGTCTATGATAATCATTTTATTGAATGCAAATAATATACAGAGGGACCTCTGCAGTGTTTTCATCTTCTTTATACAAACAGGCCTTTAAAGGATACTTATCTTGATCTGTGTACTTATCCAGTCTAGAGTTCTCCTTTTTCTTTCCCCCTATATATCATACACATTATTTTCCCTCAGGTCATATTATATTACAATTTGCAGTACATTCTCCAAAATTATTCTGCTTATTTCTGCTCAGGGGAAGGAAGTCAGGGATATAGTATGTTTAAAATTCACATACAAATCTTGAATAATGATATTTGAAGGTGGCTTCCTTTCAATGAATCACCAAAGGGTGTTCACTAGGTATTTGTCAGTCACAGAATTACTTTTATATTGGCTGTAGTTTTTGATAAAAACTTAAATGAAAGTATTTCCCCATCAGGATGAGTTAATGATGGCACACAATGCTGCCCTGAGTATCTATATTCACTCTTCCTTCACCCCCTCCTACCCTTCCTCTTCTTCTTTCATCATGTTACAGGCACTTTCTGATGGCTTCCTAATTATTATATCTAGTGTTTTAATCAGGGTTCACTCTGAGAAGCAGAATCACGGAATTGTTAGTGTTAGTCACTCAGCTGTATCAGACTCTGTGACCCCATGAACTGTAGTCCACCAGTGGTCTCCTTTGTCCATGGGATTTCCTAGGCAAGAATTCTGGAGTGGATTGCCTTTTTCTTCTCTAGGGGATCTTCCTGATCCAGGGATCAAACTCGGGTTTACTGCATTGTAGGTGGATTCTTTACCCCCTGAGCCCCCAGGGGAGCCCCGATCATTAGGGATACACATGTATATGTTTGTATTTGTATTTGATTTTGTTTATATTTGCATTTGAATTTATTATAAGGAATCACTCGATATAACTTTAGGGGTTGACTAAGCAACTGAAACTGAACTGGGTTCGATCCCTGGGTTGGGAAGATCCCCTGGAGAAGGAAATGGCAACCTACTCCAGTATTCTTGCCTGGAGAATCCCATGGACAGAGGACCCTGATAGGCTACAGTCCATGGGGTCGCAAAGAGTCAAACATGACTGAGTGACTTCACTTTCAAGCAACTGAAAAGTCTTAGGATTGCAAAGAAGGAAGGTCTAGAACATGCCTGATCTGAAACCTGTGGTCATTAGACAGCAGTCAGACAGAAAGATTCTTAGGTGCAGAAGAGCAATTGAAAATCTAGTGGCATGTGGAGTCTTGCCCTCAATAAAGGCCCACCCTTCTTTAACTGAACTTCTTACTGGCTAGGTCAGCCTCCTCCAGCACAATCTCCTTTAAAGCAATTTAAAGTCACTGACTAAGGACTCTAATCACATCTTCAAATTCACTTCTTGGTGACACCTAGATTAATATACTCTGTATGCTAAATAATTAGAAGGGGGAAGTGGATACTATAAGATGACTGCTTTCCCTTTTGCTCTTCAACCTTCCAAAAAGAATACCCCTGGCAACCCAACCTAATGGGGATTATGGCAGAAAGGGTATTCTATGGACCCTAGTTCAGTGTAGCCAAACTGACATACCAAAAAGATATCACATCAGCAATTCAGTGCTAAAATTTAATTATATTTTTTATAAAAGAAGAATATCCTGGGGTTAAAATTGTACATCAGTTAGGACTGTAAGTAGTATTATAAATATTTTCATAAGAAACAATAAATAAGCATCAGTAGTCATTTGAGTTGTGTATGTGAAGCCCTTTCTCTTCTTCAAGGAGAACCTACTCTGTTTCCTGCAATGTCTTGCACAGAAGCACTGCCATATTCTTCCATAAGAAGTAAGAAAAATAATTTAGGAAGGTTCCTGAGAACGTTATTGCTTTGTTTGCTGTATTTGACACTGGCTTTCTTGTTTATTCTGTCTTTAAACATAGCCTGAAACAAGAGTCAGAAGAGCTACTATGTGTCCAGCCTGAAAGTTTGTTAGCATTACTGAGATTTTAGCTCTGATATTCCTGAGGTATGGTACCTTTTCTTAACTGAGGATAGTAAACCATAGTTAAAATCCAATATAGTCAGGTTTTCTGTTGCTTGAAGAGGAAAACATATTTATCTGCATATTACTTTACCTACAAAAAGGCTTCTTGGCATTTTTTATGAGAATTGCCTTATGCACATAGGTACATAGGTTATTTATTAGGAAATTAATAACTTATAATACCAAAGATAGAGTATTCTATACATCTTAATGAATTAGAAACTGAATAAATAAATTATATTCAAAATGTGGCAAAATGTGACCAGTAGGTGAAGAAAGGCTGAGTAATGCACACTGTGGTAATAATTTGTGAAGAGTTCAGTTCAGTTCAGTTGCTCATGTCTGACTCTTTGAGACCCCATGGACAGCAGCAAGCCAGGCCTCCCTGTCCATCACCAACTCCCGGAGTTTACTCAGACTCACGTCCATTGAGTCAGTGATGCAAAGGCTGGGCCAGGGGTTAACCCCCCGATAATGCCTATTGAAAAGCTAAGAGCTGCGTCACATAGTTAATTTCAAGGCTTCAGGGTCTATGACAATATCTGTGCACAAAACAGTCTGTCATAGAGACAGTCCCTTCTTTTGCAGCGGGGGCAGTTTGAGCCCTCCTTAAAGCTATGGGTAGAACTGTAAACCAACTGTCTTGTGTTTCCTGAGTTAGCTCACATGGATGGCTTTCAATAATGTCATTAGCCTTTTCAACTGTTTCTGAAGACTGGGGTCTTCAGGAACAGTGTAAGCGATATTCTATTCTAGAGCCTTTGACGACCCTTGAGTTACAGCAGATTTAAAAACGGAGCCATTGTCATTCTGAACTTTAGAGTTTAAGATCCCACTTACATCATGAGAAGTCAGTACAATAAGATTTTGCCCATTCATTAATCTCGGGCTTTAGTGAATACTGCAGTTAATGTGAAAATAGGTGAGGATCATTGAGCTTGATAATGACAGGAACAGCATTTTGTGCTTGACCCAGTGTTTTTTTAATCAGCCCACATTTTAGGATTTACCTTTTGTTCAATTAATGGGAGAGAAAGAGCAGGCTCCATATTCATGAAAATAGAGGCCTGGACCTTGCTCAGTACATCCCTCCCCAGAAGGGGTGAGGGAGACTCCAGCATGATCAGAAACTCGTGGGAAAACAGCCCAGAGTCCCAGTTGCAGTCACAGTTAAATAATAGTGTTTGGCTCATCCTGACAGTCCCATTACAGTAGTTGATTTGGAGGAAAGCAGGCCAGGGGCTTCAGTGAGCACAGAGAAATTTGCCCCAGTGTCCAAAAGAAAATCGATCGATTGGCCCCCCCACAGTTATTAATACCCGGGGTTCCTCAGGTGTAATTAGGAGGGGAGCTTGTGTGGGGACCCCTAGGCACCTTCAGTCCAGGTTGTCTTGAGAGTCCGACCCCTGGGGCCTACACCTCAGAGGGCAGTCTCTTCTCCACTGTGGTCCTTTGCAGACTGGACCTGGAGCCAGGGCAGCTTGGATGCCTGAGGGCAATCCCGCTTGAGTTGCCCCTCCTTTCCACAGTAATAAGTCCATCTCTTTTCACCTGGGTTTTTCTGTGCATTTTTCCTCGGGCTATTTCAGAGCAGATCTAACAGCCATTGTTGGGGCTTCAGTCTTTTGGATGCCACTTTCGGTTCTTCCCCCCACCCCCTGTCTTCCTCCTCATATTCTCTACTGTAATATACCATCTGAGCCAGTTGCAACAGTTTTTTTTAAGACTGATTTAGTCTAAACACCTGTTTTCCTAACTTACGGCAGATATCTGGACCTGACTGAGTAAGAAACCCATCTTTTAAGATAATTTCTCCCTCTATAATTTCAGGATCAATGTCAGTAGACATGCGGAGAGCCTCCAGTAGTCTATAGTAGGAATTTACCAGGAGTTTCCTTTTCTCCCTGTTCTATGTCAGACAACTTGGCATATAGTCTTAGCACATGCTCACTTGAGTCCTGCAAGAATACATCCGGCAAAGTGGCTCTGTTATGGGAACCGTTTTGCTTCCAGTAGGAAGGAGGGCTATTTTGTGTTCCTTCTTTCCCCTTGCCTCACATTCAAGCCATTCATCTCCAAAAATAGTAGCTTCCCCCCAAACTCAAGTTTTCAAGTCAGGAGTCAGTATCTGTCTCAAGACATACATTACATTTCACCCAGTAAGGTCATAAAGTAAAGTTAGTCCTATAAAGTCTTCTATGTACTTTTTGGATCCTCTAAATAGTCTTGACCACAATTGGGATTGTTTGAATTTCTACCAAGACTGAGACAACCCCTCCTGGAAGGGTGCCCTGATTCTCAGCCTGTTCAGCTGGGAGCCCCAGATACAGGGGCAAAGTAAGAGGACAGGAGGGAGCTGTAGGTTTCACACTCAAACCTGCACCCTTAGGACACAAGTCTCTCTTGTCTTGCAGAGAGATAAAGAGCAACACATATGGCACTTCCACCCATTTCTCTTGTTTCCTACAGAACCAGTCTAGTTGTAAAGCAGTAATAATTGAGATCCTTCAACAGATCAGCATTCCCCATCTTCCAAAGGATTCCGTGGCCATTCAGTATCACAGAAGAAGATCAGACACATCTTTTTAAACTCTGGGGATCAAACTTGTCCCAGCATTAAAAAAAAAAATACATTGTAAAGGAGTGGTTCTGGAACTGCTAGCTCCCATCTGTAAGAGAGAAAAAAGCAGCATCCATAACCGCGGCTTCTTTCCACCGGAGGCATCCCTCCCTGCTCTGGATGAGGCTGTAGACAGACTTTCCACCGAAGCCTTCCTTTCCTGGTCGAACTTGGTCTGTCCCTTACTGACGCAGGTGCCTTACTCGTCCCTCCTGGTTCTACCATCGAGGTGCGGTGGAAATGCCCCAGGGGTAGACCTGAGGGCATCCCGGATTGATGTCCAGTTCCTCACCATTAAGACCTTTGGCTGATTTTCGCTTCTCCTCTGATGCCACCCAGGGCCGAACAGAGTAGCTTTCCTGGAATGTTTCCCAAGCTAGGACTACAAGGAGAACCATCCACGTTCCCTGTGCCTGAGTACATCCCTGCATACAGTCCTGACTGCAATAGAAGCGTTGAGTTATAAAGAGACGAGCAAAACACCCAGGGTGTCTCTTCTGGGTGTTGCCACACCAGCATATGTGATAGCAAAAGAAGTAGTGGAGGGTTGGCCAGCAAGGAAAAAGTGACTTTTATCCTCAAGCTACTAGGGCCAATCCTTTCAGTTCATTTCTACAGCTTCCACAAAAGAAATACCTAAGGAGTTGAGACAGGAGCCATCAGAGAGCCTTTTCTGGTCTGTTACGGGCTAGTGCTACCAAAGGAAGAAGCCCATTGCATTTCCAATCTGACCAGATCTTGCAATTCCCGAGCTGTGTCCTCGAAAATCTCATGGTCACCAGCAATGCTTCTATCCACAGAGGTAGGAGACACAGCCACGAGAAAGACTCACTTTCAGGTCGCTGGCCCCTGAAGCAGGCAGCCAAGAGAGTGACCTCTGGCCTGAGAGACGTTCCTGGAGCTAGATCTCCGCCTTGCTCCCAAACATGCTCTTAGTAACTTTCTAGCAAGGCTTGCCTAGTCTAGCAAGGCTAAGCGCTTCCATACATGGGGTTTAAATTAAAGTACAAAATAACAGCATAGATCACAAGTCCCTTGAAAGTCTATGATCCGACAGATTAGGTTAGTGGTTCTAATTTCCCAGACAATTATAGAATGGTCAAAGAGACCAGGTAAAGCTGACCGAGAAGGGAAAGTTTGGTTCACACACTTTGCCCATTTCTGGTCGCTCCCCTTACAGGGACCTTGGGTGTCTTTTGGCTTTGACAGGTCAGTATAAACCTCCAACAAGGCTCCCATTCTGAGGGCTGCCTTCAGTCATCATGAGGCACTGTGAAACAGAGCAGGGCTCATCAATGCTTCACACAGGGCGTGTCATTCATTCACACAAGCACAGGAAGAGTTAGTAAAGTAAAGCAGAAAATGTGTGTGCTGAGAAAGCAAAGAGGCTATAACTCTGGATGTTCTTACCTTGCCCTGAAGATCCTGGATGAGCCCCCAAGATAATAGCTTGGGGTGAATGATATCGGATTTGTGATCTCCGAAGAAGATTTAGCTTTGGGACCAGGGACCAGGCTTGATCGATCACTCAAGAGCTTTTGTATAGCAGGGTTTTTATTTACAGTGAAAAAGGACAGAGGAAGCTTCTGACATAGACATCAGAAGGGGGACGGGGAGTGCCCTGAAATAAAATGTTAAAAGAAATTTAAAATGTACAAATAAACTTTAAAAAGACAAAGGCAAAGAATGATAACCAAAAAGGTAACAAAACTGTTTTTAATTGGGAATCAAGAAGATGAGAATGATAGATAGTGAAGCTGGATAAAAACAGAATGCAGAATATACCAACCCAAACACCAACTCAAGGCCGTGGGAGATTTATTGAACAAAAAAATTCATAGTAAATACACAGAAAAACCATAAAAACACAAAATCCTTGGAAATGAGTGTTTTAAATGTTTTATTAAACTGCAAATACTTTATCACGAGGAGGGATTCTAGGCACGGAAGACCTCGGGGGGAATGGTTCGGGAACGGAGTTGCCTAGTGGACCGTAATGTCTACAACCAGCTCTCTGCCTCTCCATCATGGGTCCAAATGAGCCGTATTTTGTTACCAAGTAGCTAAAACATCAAGACCCTGGAGCTGGATGGCTGATATTCCAGTCTTTGCTCTTCTGTTTAATAACTATGCTGCTGTGGGCAAATCATTTAGCTTTCTGTGCCTCCAATTTCTCAAATATGAAAAGGCTTAATAATAGCATTCATCTCACTGGGATCCCTTTAAGTATTAAATAGGTAATGTGCTTAGAACAATGCTTGACTTTCCATAAGGGCTTTATGAGTTAGTTGTTGCTAATTATGGGCCTCCAAGAAAATACTTAAAATTCATTTTTATTTCGGAATACATTTTTATTTACATTTTATTTTAATACATTTTTATTATGGAAAATTTCAAATATCAGCAAAAGTAGAGAAAGCAATATAATGAACCCCAAAGTGCATATCACTTAGCTTTGACAATTATCAACTCATGGCCAATTTTATTAAAGCCACAGTCATCAAGACAATATGGTACTGGCACAAAGACAGAAATATAGATCAATGGAACAAAATAGAAAGCCCAGAGATAAATCCACACACATATGGACACCTTATCTTCGACAAAGGAGGCAAGAATATACAATGGAGTAAAGACAATCTCTTTAACAAGTGGTGCTGGGAAAACTGGTCAACCACTTGTAAAAGAATGAAACTAGATCACTTTCTAACACCACACACAAAAATAAAATAAACTCAAAATGGATTAAAGATCTAAATGTAAGACCAGAAACTATAAAACTCCTAGAGGAGAACATAGGCAAAACACTCTCCTACATAAATCACAGCAGGATCCTCTATGATTCACCTCCCAGAATACTGGAAATAAAAGCAAAAATAAACAAATGGGATCTAATTAAAATTAAAAGCTTCTGCACAACAAAGGAAACTATAAGCAAGGTGAAAAGACAACCCTCTGAATGGGAGAAAATAATAGCAAATGAAGCAACTGACAAACAACTAATCTCAAAAATATACAAGCAACTTATACAGCTCAATTCCAGAAAAATAAACGACCCAATCAAAAAATGGGCCAAAGAACTAAATAGACATTTCTCCAAAGAAGACATACGGATGGCTAACAAACACATGAAAAGATGCTCAACGTCACTCATTATCAGAGAAATGCAAATCAAGACCACAATGAGATACCACTTCACACCAGTCAGAATGGCTGCGATCCAAAAGTCTGCAAGCAATAAATGCTGGAGAGGGTGTGGAGAAAAGGGAACCCTCTTACACTGTTGGTGGGAATGCAAACTAGTACAGCCACTATGGAGAACAGTGTGGAGATTCCTTAAGAAATTGCAAATAGAACTGCCTTATGACCCAGCAATCCCACTGCTGGGCATACACACCGAGGAAACCAGAATAGAAAGAGACACATGTACCCCAATGTTCATCGCAGCACTGTTTATAATAGCCAGGACATGGAAACAACCTAGATGTCCATCAGCAGATGAATGGATAAGAAAGCTGTGGTACATATACACAATGGAGTATTACTCAGCCATTAAAAAGAATACATTTGAATCAGTTCTAATAAGATGGATGAAACTGGAACCGATTATACAGAGTGAAGTAAGCCAGAAAGAAAAACACCAATACAGTATACTGACACATATATATGGAATTTAGAAAGATGGTAATGAGGACCCTGTATGCAAGACAGCAAAAGAGACACAGATGTGTAGAGCAGACTTTTGGACTCTGAGGGAGAGGGAGAGGGAGAGGGTGGGATGATTTGGGAGAATGGCATTGAAACATGTATACTATCATGTAAGAAATGAATCGCCAGTCTATGTTCTATACAGGATACAGGATGCTTGGGGCTGGTGCACGGAGATGATCCAGAGAGATAATATGGGGGAGGGGGAGAGGAGGATTCAGGACTGGGAGCTCGTATACACCCATGGCGGATTCATGTCAATGTATGGCAAAACCAATACGGTATTGTAAAGTAAAATAAAGTAAAAATAAAAATAAAAATAAATAAATTAATTAAAAAAATTATTTTTATATGGATCATTTTTAAAGTCTTTATTGAATATATTAAAATACTATTTCTGTTTTATTTATTTATTTATTTTTGGCATGTGGAATCTTAGCTCCCTGTCTGGAGATTGAACCTGCAGCCTCTACATTGGAAGACGAAGTTTTGACTATTGGATCACCAGGAAAGTCCTCCCCCCTGCTTTTTATGGTCAGTCTTATTTATCTGTTCCCTGTCAACTCTGTCTGCAGTCTCCTTCAGATTATTTGCAATCAAATCCAAGATGTTATATTAGTTCATCTTGCAACATTTCAATGTATATCTCTAATAGATAAGATTTTTTTTTTTTTTTTTTTCAAAAAAGAGAACCTATCGGCCTGGCATGCTGCGATTCACAGGGTCGCAAAGAGTCGGACATGACTGAGCAACTGAACTGAACTGAACTGAACCACAATATCATTTTTGCACCTAGAAAATATTAACATTTCAAATCAATTACTTGATACGTTTTAGAACTGAGTGTGAGCCCTTTAGAACACCAAGGGCTTGTATGAAGGCCAAAGCTTTACTATTATTCCCTTTAGAATTCAGCACAGAAAGCACATACTCAGTGGTATCCTTGAACTGAAACTGATTTAAACTTTTTTCTTGTCTAACAATTTTGTTGTGCTTCATATTATACAATGACAGTAGTTTTGTTCTTTTGAAAGTGAAAAAGAACCAAAGATTTTTTTCTAAATCTTCCAGGAATACATTCTGCGAGGTATGTTTTAGGAGACCACTGACAACTGAACTTTTTCTCTTGAGTCATTCTGTTCTTAGCATTGTCAATTTTGCTAATTGAATTCTTGAAGTTACCATTGCACATTGTGTAGTCTACAAGGGAATCCTTCCTTTCTTTTTCATGTGAAAGACACATTTCAGTTCTAGAAAGGTTATTGTTGTCTATTCCATATCTTTATTCTATATCCTCTTCCATATCCCTAAAAGTGTAACAGAAGCAGAAGATATTAAAAAGAGGTGGCAAGAATCCACAGAACTGTACAAAAAAAATCTTCGTGACCCAGATAATCACAATGGTGTGATCACTCACCTAGAGCCAGACATCCTGGAACGTGAAGTCAAGTGGGTCTTAGGAAGCATCACTACGAACAAAGCTAGTAGAGGTGATGGAATTCCAGTTGAGCTATTTCAAATCCTAAAAGACGATGCTGTAAAAGAAAGTGCTGCACTCAATATGCAAGCAAATTTGGAAAACTCAGCAGTGGCCACAGGACTGGAAAAGGTCAGTTTTCATTCCAATCTCAAAGAAAGGCAATGCCAAAGAATGCTCAAACTACCACATAATCGCACTCATGCACTAGCAAAGTAATGCTCAAAATTCTCCAAGCCAGTCTTCAGCAGTATGTGAACTGTGAACTTCCAGATATTCAAGCTGGATTTAGAAATGGCAGAGGGATCAGAGATCAAATTACCAACATCTGTTGGATCATTGAAAAAGCAAGAGATTTCCAGAAAAACATCTATTTCCACTTTATTGACTAATCAAAAGCCTTTGACTGTGTGGATCACAACAAACTGTGGAAAATTCTTCAAGAGATGGGAATACAAGACCACCTTACCTCCCTCCTGAGAAATCTGTATGCAGGTCAAGAAGCAACAGTTAGAACTGGACATGGAACAACAACTGGTTCCAAATAGGAAAAGGAGTACGTCAAGGCTGTCTATTGTCACCCTGCTTATTTAACTTATATGCAGAGTACATCATGAAAAATGCTGGGCTGGATGAAGCACGAGCTGGAATCAAGATTGCTGGGAGAAATATCAATAACCTCAGATACGCAGATGACACCACCCTTATGGCAAAAAGTGAAGAAGAACTAAAGAGCCTCCTGATGAAAGTGAAAGAGGAGAGTGAAAAAGCTGGCTTTAAAATCATCGTTCAATAAATAAATAAAATCAACATTCAGAAAAGTAAGATCATGGCATCCAGCCCCATCACTTCATGGCAAATAGATGGGGAAACAGTGGAAACAGTGACAGACTTTATTTTTTTTGGCCCCCAAACCACTGCAGATGGTGACTGCAGCCATGAAATTAAAAGACGCTGACTTCTTGGAAGAAAAGCCATAACCAACCTAAACAGCATATTAAAAAGCAGAGACATTACTTTGCCAACAAAGGTGCATCTAATCAAAGCTATAGTTTTTCCAGTAGTCATGTATGAATGTGAGAGTTGGACTATAAAGAAAGCTGAGTGCCAAAGAATTGATGTTTTGAACTATGGTGTTGGAAAAGACTCTTGAGAGTCCCTTAGACTGCAAGGAGATCCAACCAACCCATCCTAAAAGACATCAGTCCTGACTATTCATTGGAAGGACTGCTGCCAAAGATGAAACTCCAATACTTCGGCCACCTGATGCGAAGAACTGACTTATCTGAAAAGACCCTGAAGCTGGGAAAGCGGTGATGGAAAGTCATCAGTGGTGACTCCCACGGATGAAGGCAGGAGGAGAAGGGGATGACAGAGGATGAGATGGTTGGATGGCATCACTGACTCAAGGGACATGAGTTTGAGTAAACGCAAAGTTAGAGATGGAGAGGGAGACCTGGAGTGCTGCAGTCCATGGGGTTGCAAAGAGTAGGACATGAATGAGTGACTGAACTGAACTTAATTGAAAAGCGTATTAATACTATGACCTGAAAATCTTGTGTTACTGAAGGGAAGGAGGGAAGTATGAAAAATGTGTTACACTTACATCTGTTCATATCCTTCCCCAACTTTACCTTACCATCTTAGACTGCTAGTTAGTAAATGGTAGAATCTTTGTTCTGCCTCTATTCCTAAGGCAAACCCAATACTGAAGTCTGAACAGCATCTGACTCTGTGTTGCCTTAACGTGCTCAGACAGAATTCATTTAGTCTCTTGTCTCTCTGAAGTTCCCAGTGTGCTCACAGAGGTAACTTGCAAGAAAGATGTATAACCTGAACGATGGTTAAGGTTTTACTTTATAATAATTAGTTCAGTTCTCTAAAGTAGACTCTTTGACTTGGCCAGAAAGTGAAGTTTGACATTAAGGTGTGATTTAGTCGATTCTCCTGAGAGTTGAGTCGACAATATTTGTCTCCAGGTGCAAATGGAAAAGTTGAGGTGTAGCCTGCAAGCTTAGGGCATGCGTTGTTATGTTTACATATTATTCCAATAAATAAATTCTTAGACGATTAGTAGTTCATGTGCCCTGGGTTAATAATAATAGGAACAGACTCACTAAGGAAAACCCCAACTCAGGACTTTCCTTGCTGTCCAGCTGTTAAGAGTCTGAGCTTCCACTGTACAGGGCACAGTTTCGATCCCTGGTCCAGGAACTAAGATCCACATGCCTGATGGTGCGGCCAAAAAAGTAAAAAAACAAAACCAAGAAAAACACAAAAACCCAATTCAATACAAGTAGCCCAAAATTGGAGTGCAGTTTTTAAAAGGATGTCCAAATGCACATTATAAGCAGTCATCATAAAAGGATGATAATTAAGTTCAAGTCTTTGCTAGGGCTACATCTGATTAGAAGCTGTCATGTATTTCCTGGCTGAACTTTTGCATAGTTGCTTTTAATTTCCCCTAATGAAATTGTGGAAATAGAAAATCATATTGTGAAATGGCAAAAATGATCACCTTGCAATTCAATCCATCTGGTCATCAGCTTTGCCGCTGCTTCTGCTAAGTCGCTTCAGTCTTGTCTGACTCTGTGCGACCCCATAGACGGCAGCCCAGCAGGCAAGAACACTGGAGTGGGTTGCCATTTCCTTCTCCAATGCATGAAAGTGAAAAGTGAAAGTGAAGTTGCTCAGTCGTGTCTGACTCTTAGCGACCCCATGAGCTGCAGCCTACCAGGCTCCTCTGCCCATGGGACTTTCCAAGCAAGAGTACTGGAGTGGGTTGCCATTGCCTTCTCCGGGTCATCAGCTTTAGGGACAAGATAATCAGGAGAATTGTACAGTGAGTGAGTACAGTGAGGGGACAAAGTGAGAGTGATTGAAAGTCACTCAGTCATGTCCAACTCTTGCGACTGTATGGACTGTAGCATGCCCGACTCCTCTGTCCTTGGAATTCTCCAGGCAAGAATACTGGAGTGGGTAGCTGTTCCCTTCTCCAGGGGATCTTTGCAACCCAGAGATTGAACCCAGGTTTCCCTCATTGCAGGCAGATTCTTTACTGTCTGAGCCACCAGGGAAGCCCAGGGTACAGTAGAGGTTCCCATATAATATATTGGTTGGCCAAAAAGATCTTCTGGAAAACCTGAATGACTTTTTGGTCAACCCAATATTTCCTAGGCAAGCAGTCACACTCACTGAAGGATGACCTAGACCTGGGTCTAGGTCCAAAAGACCTTCCAGGGGTGCACAGATGACCTCTAGGGGAAACTTCTGTCCTCACATTAGGAATGGGATACCTGTGTGAGAAGTTTAACTTTTATCAAACTTTCTCATGGTTAAAGTTTACTTCTGGATATTCAACAATAGTAATGATAGGAGTGGTGGCAGATTTCCTGAAGAAAATAAAACAGGGAGAGAAAAGCAGAAGGAGGAGGGCTACTGTGTGTGTTTGTGTATCTGTGTGTGTGTGTGTAGGAATGGATGCTTCAGCTAGAAGGTCAGAGGTGACCTCAGTGAGAAAGTCCAAGTGCTCATTGACAACCAGTGACACATCTGGTTGATGGGGTAGTTGGACTCTTGAGCAGATCCTGTCTCCTATGGAATGATGCTGAGTGTGAGATGCAGAGAGATTCCATTCTGCATGGATTCTGAGATGCATGTCTTATGCCACTTTCAAGAGTTCCCCTTAAGGGATTACACCCCCAAAGCCCACTGTGGGAGCTGCTTTAATAATTCACACATATAGGCCATCTTCCCACTCCTATATCACCTACCCATCTCCCTCATGGTCTTCTCTGCATCTCTCAAGACTGCTGTACTTGAACTTGAACCCTTGTCTTAGGAGTTCACTTGTAGGGCAAACTGGACCAAAAGCAGCTGAGGCCTGACCTCAGTCCCTCAACACTAATAACAACTATCTTATTTTCTGGCCAGTCTCCTTAAATGAAGAATTTCCCATTAGAGTTTCCATTAGCTGATATAAACTACTAAATACAAACTAGATAAACAACAAGGACCTGCTGTATAGCACAGGGAGCTATATTCAAGTTCCTGTAATAAAGCATAATGGAAAAGAAAGTGAAAATGTATTCGAAACTAACACAACTATTTTCCAGTTAAAAAAGAGTTTCCAGAGATCTCAGTAGGTGCACAGGGGCAGCTAAGTCAACAAGAAGCTACAGAGGCAGATTGGTTTTCCTGAGAGGTCCCTCAATTCTGAACATAGTTGGCCTCCAGCCTCCTGCTACACTCTGACTTCTGGGGAGTGCAATCCCTTTTGGTCTCTTTGCCCCATCAGAAGTGTCCTTTCCTGAGAGCTTTGGTTGTGGAGGGAAAAGCTGATGTTCCCTGGGTGGTGCTGCCTTTGTCTTCTGACTCAGATCAATGGATGATGTGGCTGAGGTTGCTGGGGCTGTGGGTATGGTGGTCCCCAGATCGCAGAAGACTGTTTCCAGTGACCGTTCCTCTCTTGTATTGCTGTATCTTTCCACTGAGGCATCTAGGCTTTTCTTTCAGCAAAACCCAAAATCTCCTGCTTCCTGGACCATAGCTTACACCCAGGGGAGGCAATTATGCTCTTGGAGACAGAGGAATGTCTTGGACACAGAACATCTGAGTTTATGTTATCATTCCAGCTGTGTGACCTTCCACAAATCTTTCAATCTTTCTAAGCTCAGTGCTCTTAGAGACAGAGGAATGTCTTGGACACAGAACATCTGTGTTTATGTTCTCATTCCAGCTGTGTGACCTTCCACAAATCATTCAACCTTTCTAAGCTCAGGTTTCTCATCAGCAAAACTGGCAAGATTAACAAAATGATACTTACCTAAAAGGGTTATGTGTGTGTGAATGCAGGTGTTTTGTATGTCTATGAGGATCTTGCAGAACATATTCCAGTGAGCAGAACTGCTAGGTTAAAGAAGATGAAGAAAGGTGGATAATGATGACAGTATCTTGTGTATGTGAATTGAACCTAGTAAGATGCCATTTTTCACCTATCAGGTTAGCAGATAGAGGAATGTCTAATAATACACTGTGCCCCCAGTCAGGATGGGGAAACAGGAACTCTCAAATGCTGCCAATGGCAATGTAAATTGTTATCACTTCCTGAAAGAAATTTTGACAAAAGCTTTCAAAATTTCAGATACATGCCCTTTAACTTAGCAATTTTGCTCACCGGAATATGTTCTCTGAAATACTCACAGACATACAAAACACCCACATTCACACACACACACACACACTGATGCACACACACTGATGCACACACACATACATAGAAGTGTGAATATTAACTGCATTGTCTGTGATCGAAACATACTTGAAACAACCTACGTAGCCATCAAAAGAGAAAAGGTTAGATCTTCCCAGGTGGTCCAGTGGTTAAGAATCTGCCTGCCTTTGTGCAGGACATGGGTTCAATCCCTGGTCCAGGAACTAAGATCTCACATGCTGCAGAGCAAATAAATCCATGCGCCACAACTACTGAGCCTGTGCTCTGCACAAGAGAAACCGTTGCATTGAGAAGCCCGGGCGGCACAGCTAGAGAGTAGTCCCTGCTCAGCAACTAAAGGAGTCAGTGCCCAGCAACAAAACCCCAGCGCAGCCAAAAAGAAAATAATAACCATAATAAATATTTTTAAGAGAAAAGTTTAAAAGAGTCACAGTTGAGTGAAATTCCATGCAACTGTGAAGAGAGAGAAAGAGTCATCTTTGAAATATATTGATAAATGAAAAAAAAAAAAGCTAGATACAGAGCAGCATACACAGCTTGCAATGAGTTGTGCAAAAACAATTACACAAATGTGCAGACACCTCTGGAAGGATACACAGGTGTCCCTGGAGAGGAGAATCGCATAGCTGGAGGAGTTGAAGGAGTTTTATCTTCTTCATACTTTTTTGCACCTCTTGAGTCTCAAGACATGTATGTGTATTACTTACCACTTCACGTTCAGTTTTGTGTTTCTTTCTCATATTTTTAAATTGAAATATAATTCTTATACTATAAATCTGCCCTATAAAGTGTACAATTCAGTGGTTTTAACATACAGTTTTGTAACCATCTCCGCCATAATTTCAGAACATTGTCATCACCTCAGAAAATAAACCCTGTGCCTAGCAGCAGTCACTCCTCATTCTTCCTTCCCCCTCAGCCCCTGGCAATCACTGATTGACCTCTGTCTCTATCGATCTGGCTGTTCTAGACATTTTATATAAATGGAATCATGTGATAAATAAAATTTTGTGTCTGGCTAAAGATTCTTCCATATTGTAGCGTGTGTCAGTACTTTATTCCTTATTGCGGCTGAATAAAATTCTTATATATAAAAAAGAAGTATTATTCCTTCAAATATCATTAATTAAAAAATTGGAAATTGTGTATGCAATGTGCAAAATTATTAGACCTAACAATCCATGTGAATAAAAATTGATAATAGTGCTTGCAGAGCAAAATCCTGCACATAAGGTCCTGGACAACTTGTGGAAAAGGCTGGCTGTCACCAGGGACAGCTCAGCCTCAACCCTAGTGGCACCATGATGCTCATGTGATCTAGTCCTGAGATTCACGTCTGTCTGATCCCATTGGGTCACAGCGTGAGGGCAGGGGCAACCTGGTTTCTTTGTATAAAGAGAGATTTGGCAGGTGGCCAGCTGGTCAAAGTAATAAGATCAATCATTTCCCCCATTTTCTTACCCCATATTCTCTCTCCACATCCAGACAGTAGCTCCTGTTGGATGCATCTGCATATATATATTCTCAATCCCATAACCAGATATGTTTTTGTTTACTCCTGCTCTGCTTATCTGTGTGTTCGTTTTCCTCACACGTGCTCTCTTTAGGCCATCTGGGAGTGACGAGCTTGTTGTGTGGACTGTGCATCTTACTGCCTTACTTTGTGAGGGATTGTCCTCTTGGGCCCCAGTTCTGGAAGGGACACAAAACAGTGCTGAAATGTACTGACTGTACTTCCTTTTATTACTTTTTAATTTATTTTTAAGTTATTTTCTATTTTTCTTATTATTTTATTTAATTTTAAAATATTTTTGGCCATTCCACATGGCATATGGGGTTTTAGTTCCCCGACCAGGGGTCAAACCCTTGCACCCTGCATTGGAACTGTGAAGTCTCAACCCGCTGGACTGGCAGAGACTTTCTTGGGCTTCCTTTTAGAAGAAGAGCACCTGTGGAGGCTGCCCCAGAGCTGTCCACTGTCTTAGTCTTTCCAACTGCTATTTAAAAATGACCACAGTCTGGGCTGCTCAGCCACCAGTTCATGTCTCACAGTTTCGGAGGCTGGGAATCCAGCAGTAGAGTGCTGGTGATCCAAGATGCTGTGTTTTCACAAGGCAGGGAGAGAGGAAACACACGCTCCTATCTCTTTCTATAAGGGCACTAATCCCATCCTAAGGCTCCATCCTCATGACCTAATCACCATGCAAAGACCCCACCTCCTAATACCATCCTGCTGAGGGTCAGGGTGTCAAACTATGAATTTGCAGGGAATGCAAACATACAGGTCATGATACTCAGGGACCAGCCCAGCAGGAGGGCTTTAAGAAATCCTCTGAGAGAGATCACAGGCGACACAGCTGTTACCCTGAGTGTGTAAACTGATGAGGTGGTGGCCTCGAGGGTCAAAAAGTGTGGCGTGCTAGGGAGTTGCAGGTGTGTTATAGGCCAGAATTTCTCAGTCCTATCCAAGCAATGTCCCTTTTTAACAAATAAATTGTAGCATCTTCTTTATTATTCTGAAATGAAATCTATAAATATTACCACTTACACACAGAATCTCAAGAAAAGTCATTCTAACTGCAATATAAATTAAACCCAAAGGAAAGTCCCTTGTAATAAACTGCTGTGTGTTTCCATATGGAAATGCTCAAGTCTGCTCACATAATGTAATTGGATGTTTGCACCAACTGTATATTGAGTTGCTAGGAATGTAACATCTACAAACAAAACCACGATGTAGTGTATTTTATTACTAAAGCACACGTCCAGAGGGCAATGACAGAAGCAGTGGAATTTTCTGAAACCAGAAATTACTCCTGTTTATGTTCTAGACAGAACAAAATGCAATCTTACAGTAACGTTCTGGGAAAACTTAAATCATGGGGAAATACTTTGAGTTTCTACGTAAAAGAAAGCTTTACATATAAAATGGACTTAGATAACCAAAAATTGGGTTTTCATGACATAAAGGTCCAATGGAATACGTAAAAATCATGGAGGATGTGTGGATAATTCCTTATGGGGCATGACTATCACATGGATTGAAGGATATTTAGCATTTCTGGCCCATGCCTGAATGCCAATATCAACCTGATTCCCTAATAATTGTGATGAATGAGAGACACACACATTTTCAAAACACACTGATGGAGGCAGCCTTCTCTGGGCTCGGCCTGGCCCAAATGATCTCCCCAGCTGGCTTCCAAGAGTCCTTAACTGTCCACCCTCAGAATCATCAGTTTAGTAACTTGTTCTTCACAGTATCACTGTAAAACCTACATGTTAGCTGGAAAGGAGGCAGAGCCCACAGCTTAGCACAAATTCATATGCTGAGTACATTAACTGCTATATTAGAACATGCATCCCTTGGATAATAGAAATTAGGCAGAACTGTTCAGATTTGGGGTGGGGATGGGGAGAAAGTGAGAGATACCCTAATAAGAGATACCACAGAAAAGAAACAGGTCCTGGTGTAGTGAAACACAGACAGCTAGCCTCGGGAAACTTCAGTGTACCTGTCTTCAAACTTCTTTTGCCTGTGGGCTCCCAAAAGATATGTCCAGTCTATCATCTAGCATAGTTTAAGGTTGACAACAAAATTTTATCTTAATTTAATATGGTTGCAAAAATGATAGTTTCTGGAGTATTGTACAGATGGTCATTATAAACATAACAGTTGCATTCAGTTTTTAGATTAAATATCAAAGTAGTATGATACCCTCACCCAATATCTTCTATTATAAAAATACTTTAAACATGCAGAAAAGGTGAAGTAACTTTTACATGCACAAATCTTTTAAATGTATCACTTAAAGCTCAAACCCCTATAAGATATAGAACTTTACCTTCATCTGGGAAAGATTATTTGTAACCCTTCCCTGGAACTCTCCACCTCCATTCTCTCAAAGTTCGTGTTTTTTCTTACTATAAGATAGTTTTGTCTCTGCTAGAAATTCATATAAATAGAGCCACACAGAAAGCACACTTTTATGACACAAGTTTCTGACACTCATCCTCTTGTTGGGCGTAGCAGTCTATTTCCTTGTATGGTAAGTAATATTTCACAGAATGAATTGCAACATAGCTCCTGTTTTTACAAGCACAGAGGCTAGATTTATTCAACTAAATTTCTGATCTAAACCTTATAGCAAAGCTCTCAAATTTTTCCACCCTTAGAGCTCTTGTGTGTGTGTGTGTGTGAAGTTGCTCAGTCGTGTCCAACTCTGCGACCCCGTGGACTGTGCCAGGCTTCTCTGTCCATGGGATTCTCCAGGCAAGAACACTGGAGTGGGCTGCCATTTCCTTCTCCAGGGTATCTTCCAAACCCAGGGATCGAACTCGGGTCTCCTGCAGTGCGGGCAGACGCTTTATCCTCTGAGGCACCAGGGAAGCCAGTAGAGCTTTTTAGAGAGTAATAGTACTCTCTAGAGCTCTTTAGAGAGTAATATTAATCATATACAAATACACATCCATAAGTACTATCTCAACAATGGAATCAAGTACTGATTTATGCTACAGCATGGATGAACCTTTAATAAATGATGCTAACTAAATGGGTGCTTCCCAAGTGGCTCAATGGGTGAAGAATCTGCCTGCAAGGCAGGAGACATAGGAGCTGCAGGTTCTACCCCTGAGTTGGGAAGTTCCTCTGGAGAAGGGCAGGGCAACCTACTCTAGTATTTTTGTGGGAGAATCCCATGGACAGGGGAGCCTGGTGGGCAGCAGTCCATAGGGTTGGAAAGAGTTGGATACAACTGAAACAACTGAGCACATACACACGCTAAGTAAATGAAACAAGTCACAAAAGACCACGTGTTACATGATTCCATTTATGTGAAATGTCCAGAATAGGCAGACCTGTAGAGACAGAAAGGAGATCAGTGGCTGCCTAAACCAAAAGTAGGGAATACTGGAGAGGACATTAAGGAGTGACTGCTCTTGGATACAAAGCTTCTTTTTGGTTGATAAAAATATGCTAACATTACATTTCAGTGATGGTTGCAAAATTGTGAATATACTAAAAATCATTGGCTGATGCACTTCCTATGGGAGAACTGTATGGCATCTGAATTATATCTTAATCAAGCTGTTAAATATTAAGATTGTATGTCTGAGAACTTTAACATAATAAATGTAACTTGTACTCATCCCCAGTATTAGGAACAAATTATTAGGGGTAAATGTGTCAAACATTCCATATTTCAAAATATTCAGAAATCAGGCATCCTTAGAATGAGGGTAGATTTGTAAACACAAATGTATTCTACAAATTTGAATTCTGGCTGGTTTGTGGATTCAACTGTGATATACATAGGAATTCATAAGAAGTATATTTAAAATAACACTGAACAGTTATTTCACATGGCTTTTTATCATTTTAAATCTGTTTTAATGTGGACTGAAATTTGCATTAAATGACTTTTTCCATGGTAAAAAAAAAAATAAATAAATCTGTTTTATAGCTTTTAACCCTGACACATCGATCCTCTAGCAAACACAGCACAGTTGAGCTTCACTCAAACTTTTCTCTAGGCCATTGTCATTTGTTATTTGACAGAATCAAAGCCATCACAGTGTCTCTGCTCTGGGAGAATTTGCTCTTCCTACAGACACAGTGCTATAGTGAGATGCCTGCTGCCATTTCTTCTAATTCCTAAAATTATGATGCTGTGGTTTATGCTTAATTTTCATCTCCTTTCCATTTGGACTAGCTGCAAAATGGAAGTAATTAAAAGTGCAGTCAATGAAAAACAGGCCAGCAGCCTGCCTCATTTTTGCTGAGCCTTGCCTGGTATGCCAATGCAGATTCATTCTTAAAGCTCTGAGCCAGCCCTGGGTCTCCCTCTTGGAAATGGCCAATTTCATTCTGGTAAGTGAGAATGAAGTGAAGTCAAAGCAGAGGTTGCTAAAAAATGGTGCCTGGAGGCCACAGACATGAAGTATCTGACTGTAATTGGCCATTTTTATCCCTTCACTCATGCTGTTTCAGTGAAAGGTCTTAATTCCTTTCCCATCTTGAAGGACTTTGGGGCACAAGGACAAAATTAATTGCCAATCATTCAGGACTCTACTTTTGTGATTGTTTCTGGGTCTCTTCAAAGGATAGATTTCACAAATGCACGATTTGGGTCACATTTGACAAAACTGAGTCATGCTTTTTTTCCTAGATTACAGAAATGAATCTAATTAAAAAAAAAAAAAAAGGAAGAGTACATAAACAGCTTCGAGAGTGAGTCCCATGATAACACCTTTAGGAGAGCAAGGTAATCCTTGCTATTAGAGAAAATTTCTTTCTGATGACCTTGTTTTATTTATTTAATTTAAAAATTGTTTTATTAATATATACAGTGTACTTCTTGAGACATTAGTTTTAAGAACATAGGTTGTTGATATTGCCTTTAAATTACCCTTTGCTGGCTGGCTGTGGGAAATGTTTTATCTTATGGAAGTGAGTGTGCCTACTGCAGAAAAGTGGGCTTCATAACTCAGAGTTCAAACTGTAGTCTTGAGGATGTAGCAGTCTTAAATGCTAGGTGTGTTTGTGCATGTATACGTGCTCAGTCATGTCCAGCTCCCTGCGACCCCATGGACTGGAGTCCCCCAGGGTGCTCCATGCGTGGCATTTCCCAGGCAAGAATACTGGATCAGGTTGCCATTTCCTTCTCCATGCGATCTTCCCAACCCAAGGATCAAACCCGCATCTCTTTCATCTCCTGCCTTGGCAGGTAGATTCATTTACCACTGTGCCACCTGGGAAGCCGCTATACACCAATATCCTTAGGCCCAGTTTCAAGCAATTTAAAACAAGAGATTTCAAAGTTTCTGATGACCTCATTTTAAAGTAAACCCCGTAAGCGCCTATATTGTGGGCTCATGGTATCTATCTGTCTACTAGTCAGGCTTCTGATGAAATAGCACCACGCTACCAGCTCCCCAGTAACAGTCCATACTCCCCATAAGGGCATCTGATCACTCCGGATGGAATAAGCTGGGCTAGGTGGCTCAGAGAGAGTGGGTGAAATGTGAAAAATGCTTGAATCTCGTGCGTGTCTCCCAAGGGTGTGTACACGCATGCAAGTGTGCCATCCTGGAATTCCCCGTTTACAGGTCCCCTCCATACACTCCTCCTAGCTTACGGCCAGTGAGTACTGTCACCTTCTGACTGTTTGTCCTCGTCCTCCTTTCCCTGTAGTTTCTCAATCAGGTCTGACCTCCTAACACTGTACTTTTATATTACATGTTAGAAAGCAATCTAATTAAACTCCATTGTCACTGTACCCCCAAAAGATAGTTTTTTTAAACTTTGTGACTCCAAGGTCTTTCTTTTCTTTTTTTTTTTTCTTATTCATCCTTCCAGTTCCAGATTCCTCTAAAGTATCAGTTATCTGTGATCATAACAATTTCTAGAAGATTTTGCCGAGGAGAGTTAGGAATGCAGAGGCAGGAACTTTTTCCCCCCCAATCTCCAGGACTAAACGTCTTTCATTCCCAAATACTGACAGTTACAATATGATCACTGGCCTATCACTCAGTCTCCGAGCCAATCCAGATTTTTACTGTGGCAGCATCTTGCTTCTGCGGCTGCTGCTAAGTCGTGTCCGACTCTGTGCGACCCCATAGACGGCAGCCCACCAGGCTCCCCCGTCCCTGGGATTCTCCAGGTAAGAACACTGGAGTGGGTTGCCATTTCCTTCTCCAATGCATGAAAGTGAAAAATGAAAGTGAAATCGCTCAGTCGTGTCCGACTCTTAGCGACCNCCAGCCCAGCAGGAGGGCTTTAAGAAATCCTCTGAGAGAGATCACAGGTGACACAGCTGCTACCCTGAGTGTGTAAACTGATGAGGTGGTGGCCTCGAGGGTCAAGAAGTGTGGCGTGCTAGGGAGTTCCAGGTGTGTTATAGGCCAGAATTTCTCAGTCCTATCCAAGCAATGTCCCTTTTTAACAAATAAATTGTAGCATTCTCTTTATTCTTCTGAAATGAAATTTATTAATATTACCACTTACACACAGAATCTCAAGAAAAGTCATTCTAACTGCGATATAAATTAAACCCAAAGGAAAGTCCCTTGTAATAAACTGCTGTGTGTTTCCAAATGGAAATGCTCAAGTCTGCTCACACTGCAAGACATCAGGGGTAATGTAATTGGATGTTTGTACCAACTGTATATTGAGTTGCTAGGAATGTAACATCTACAAACAAAACCACGATGTAGTGTATTTTATTACTAAAGTACACGTCCAGAGGGCAATGACAGAAGCAGTGGAATTTTCTGAAACCAGAAATTACTCCTGTTTATGTTCTATCTTTCCCATCTTGAAGGACTTTGGGGCACAAGGACAAAATTAATTGCCAATCATTCAGGACTCTACTTTTGTGATTGTTTCTGGGTCTCTTCAAAGGATAGATTTCACAAATGCACGATTTGGGTCACATTTGACAAAACTGAGTCATGCTTTTTTCCCTAGATTACAGAAATGAATCTAATTAAAAAAAAAAAAAAAGGAAGAGTACATAAACAGCTTCGAGAGTGAGTCCCATGATAACACCTTTAGGAGAGCAAGGTAATCCTTGCTATTAGAGAAAATTTCTTTCTGATGACCTTGTTTTATTTATTTAATTTAAAAATTGTTTTATTAATATATACAGTGTACTTCTTGAGACATTAGTTTTAAGAACATAGGTTGTTGATATTGCCTTTAAATTACCCTTTGCTGGCTGGCTGTGGGAAATGTTTTATCTTATGGAAGTGAGTGTGCCTACTGCAGAAAAGTGGGCTTCATAACTCAGAGTTCAAACTGTAGTCTTGAGGATGTAGCAGTCTTAAATGCTAGGTGTGTTTGTGCATGTATACGTGCTCAGTCATGTCCAGCTCCCTGCGACCCCATGGACTGGAGTCCCCCAGGGTGCTCCATGCGTGGCATTTCCCAGGCAAGAATACTGGATCAGGTTGCCATTTCCTTCTCCATGCGATCTTCCCAACCCAAGGATCAAACCCGCATCTCTTTCATCTCCTGCCTTGGCAGGTAGATTCATTTACCACTGTGCCACCTGGGAAGCCGCTATACACCAATATACTTAGGCCCAGTTTCAAGCAATTTAAAACAAGAGATTTCAAAGTTTCTGATGATCTCATTTTAAAGTAAACCCCTGTAAGCGCCTATATTGTGGGCTCATGGTATCTATCTGTCTACTAGTCAGGCTTCTGATGAAATAGCACCACCATTTCCTTCTCCATGGGATCTACCCAACCCAGGGATCAAACCCGCATCTCTTTCATCTCCTGCCTTGGCAGGTGGATTCATTTACCACTGTGCCACCTGGGAAGCCGCTATACACCAATATCCTTAGGCCCAGTTTCAAGCAATTTAAAACAAGAGATTTCAAAGTTTCTGATGACCTCATTTTAAAGTAAACCCCGTAAGCGCCTATATTGTGGGCTCATGGTATCTATCTGTCTACTAGTCAGGCTTCTGATGAAATAGCACCACGCTACCAGCTCCCCAGTAACAGTCCATACTCCCCATAAGGGCATCTGATCACTCCGGATGGAATAAGCTGGGCTAGGTGGCTCAGAGAGAGTGGGTGAAATGTGAAAAATGCTTGAATCTCGTGCGTGTCTCCCAAGGGTGTGTACACGCATGCAAGTGTGCCATCCTGGAATTCCCCGTTTACAGGTCCCCTCCATACACTCCTCCTAGCTTACGGCCAGTGAGTACTGTCACCTTCTGACTGTTTGTCCTCGTCCTCCTTTCCCTGTAGTTTCTCAATCAGGTCTGACCTCCTAACACTGTACTTTTATATTACATGTTAGAAAGCAATCTAATTAAACTCCATTGTCACTGTACCCCCAAAAGATAGTTTTTTTAAACTTTGTGACTCCAAGGTCTTTCTTTTCTTTTTTTTTTTTCTTATTCATCCTTCCAGTTCCAGATTCCTCTAAAGTATCAGTTATCTGTGATCATAACAATTTCTAGAAGATTTTGCCGAGGAGAGTTAGGAATGCAGAGGCAGGAACTTTTTCCCCCCCAATCTCCAGGACTAAACGTCTTTCATTCCCAAATACTGACAGTTACAATATGATCACTGGCCTATCACTCAGTCTCCGAGCCAATCCAGATTTTTACTGTGGCAGCATCTTGCTTCTGCGGCTGCTGCTAAGTCGTGTCCGACTCTGTGCGACCCCATAGACGGCAGCCCACCAGGCTCCCCCGTCCCTGGGATTCTCCAGGTAAGAACACTGGAGTGGGTTGCCATTTCCTTCTCCAATGCATGAAAGTGAAAAATGAAAGTGAAATCGCTCAGTCGTGTCCGACTCTTAGCGACCCCATGGACTGCAGCCCACCAGGCTCTTCCGTCCATGGGATTTTCCAGACAAGAGTACTGGAGTGGGATGCCATCGCCTTCTCCAATCTTACTTCTAGGTACCCATTTTTGTTATCAGTTAGTTGTTTCTATGTAACAAACCACCACCAAGATCAGTGGGTGAGGGAACAAGCTTACTGAGTTCAGGAGTCTGTGTGGCACTAGGCAGTTGTGATGATCTGGGCCGGGCTCCGCTGGTCTCGGCTGGACTTGTTCCTGTATCTCTGGTCAGCTGGTGGCTCGGCTAGGGGAGACTGGTCAAGGAGGCCTCATTGGGAAAGGCTCATCAATGATCCATGTGCTCTCATCCTCCACTATCTTCCAGCCTGCCGAAACTGGCTCACATGGCAGCTGGCAGAGTGTGAGGAAGAGAACAGAGCACACAAGGCCTTTTGAGATCAAACTTGGAGTTGGGACATCAGTTCTACTGCATTTAAACATTTTGTATTATTATGGAAATATAGTTGACTTACAATATTGTGTGTGTTTCGGGTGTACAACAAAGTGATTCATATATATAATATGAATATATATATATAATTGATATATTTTTTTCAGATTATTTTCTATTATAGGTTACTATAAGCTATTGAATATAGTTCTATGTGCTATATAATAAATCCTTGTTTTCAATCTGGTTTATATGCAATAGTGTATATCTAGTAAACTCATACTCCTAATTTGTCCCTTCCCCCCACTTCCCCTTTGGTATCCATAAATTTGTTTTCTATGCCCGTGAATCTGTTTTTATTTTGTAGCTAGATTCAGTTGTTTTGTTTTTTAGAGTCCACGTATAAATGGTATCATGTAGCTGCACTGCAGGCAGATTCTTTACCATCTGAGCCATCAGGGAAGCCTCTTTCAATTGTATTACCTTTTATAGTCCACATATAAATGTTGCCATATAGTACTTGTCTTTCTCTGACAGTTCACGAAACACAGTACTGTCTAGGTTCATCTGTGTGGTTGCAAATGGTATTATTTCATTCTTTTTCATGGTTGGGTAATATTCCACTGTGTATATGGACCACATCTTCTTTATACATTCATCTACCGATGGACGTTTAGGTTGTTTCCATGTCTTGGCTATTGTAAATAGTGCTGCAATGAACATTAGTATGTGTGTATCTGTTTGAATTAGAGTTTTCTCCAGATATATGCCCAGGAGATGGATTGCTGCCTCAGAAGGTAGCTCTACTTTGAGTTTTTTAAGGAAACTCCATACTCTTCTCCATAGTGACTGTGCCAATGTACATACCCTCCAACAGTGTAGGAGGGTTCCCTGTTCTCTACACTCTCTCTTAAGACTTTTTGATGACAGCCATTCTGACTGGTGTGAGGTGTTTTGATTTGCATTCTCTGTTGGCCATTTGTATGTCTTTGGAGAAATGTATATTTAGGTCTTTTGTCCATTTTTTGATTGCAATGGTTTGTTGTTTTTTGCTGTTACTGAGTTGTATGAGCTGTTTGTATATTTGGGGTATTGACCCTTTGTCAGTCACATCATTTTTAAAGATTTTCTCCCATTCTGTAGGTTATCTTTTAGTTTTGTTGATGTTTTCCTTCGCTCTGCAAAATCTTTTAAACTTGATCAGGTCCCATTTGTTTATTTTTGAAGTTCTGCGGCAAAATAAAAGACAGTCCTAGGCCAGAATCAAGACACAGGGAAATAAGCTCTTGATAGAAAAAGCTGCAAAGTCATAGGGCGATAGGGTACGAACATGGAGAAAAGAACTATTACAGCCGTTATGAGGGGTGAGGGGTGTCCAATTATTTCCCAACTTCTCAGAGACCCAGCTTATACTAAGGGAATTTGGGGGTAAGTCTTTTATTTCTAACTATTTAGAATGTTAGCAGGTTAATCACTGATATCTTGGAGTCAGTACGGCTTAAAGAAAGCAGAAGAGCATCTTCATTAAGTTCAGATAGTTGGAAGCGGGAGCACCAGCCACATTCTCTAGTGAGAGCCCAGATATGAGTAGTCTCCCCACCGCTTCCTTCTCCCCAGCAATCTCAAAAATGCTCTCTTCCAACTACATGCACAAACATTTCATTTCATTATATCAGTACAATATTAATAGCTTCCATTATGATGAATTATTTACTACTAGACTCTAGTTACTGGATTGTAGAATACCAGTGTCTACACCAGAGTCATTTAACTATAATTTTGTTTTATTTAAATGTTAAACTGTTCCTATATATTTAATTTTCACACGTTGTTACTCTCCTAGCTTGGTTGTCCTTTTCCAACTTAAAAAAATTAGAGTAAATATCAATGGTAAGATAAAATCTAGCCTGCTTATGTTCTGGGTCCTAATTGCCTAAGCTCTCTTGATTCACCTGTTCAGGATCAGCAAAGCCTCCGAATTAGGGTTGCCAGATTTAGAAAATAAAACCCAAAGCCAACTATTGCATGGGATGTACTTAATACTAAATAATCATTCATTGTCTGGAAGTCACATTTGGCTGAGTAATATTTCATTGTGTATATATACCACATCTTCATTAGCCATCCTTCTGTCGACAGACATTTAGGTTGCTTCCATGTCTTGGCTATTGTGACTAGTGCTTCTGTGAACATAGGGCTGCATGCATGCATATGTATTAAGTCGCTTCAGTCATGTCTGACTCTTTGTGACCCCATGGACTGTAGCCCGCGGGCCCCTCTGTCCATGGGATTCTCAAGGCAAGAGTACCATTGGAGTTGATCGCCATGACCTCCTCCAGGGGATCTTCCCTACCCAAGGACTCTATGTCAAGTCTCTTTACCTCTCCTGCATGGGCAGGAGGGTTCTTTACCATTAGCTGTCTCTTA
>SJYX01006499.1:62282-85650 GCA_006410675.1 Oreotragus oreotragus
CTCTACACATCTGTGTCTCTTTTGCTGTCTTGCATACAGGGTCCTCATTACCATCTTTCTAAATTCCATATATATGTGTTAGTATACTGTATTGGTGTTTTTCTTTCTGGCTTACTTCACTCTGTATAATCGGTTCCAGTTTCATCCATCTTATTAGAACTGATTCAAATGTATTCTTTTTAACGGCTGAGTAATACTCCATTGTGTATATGTACCACAGCTTTCTTATCCATTCATCTGCTGATGGACATCTAGGTTGTTTCCATGTCCTGGCTATTATAAATAGGGCTGCGATGAACATTGGGGTACATGTGTCTCTTTCACTTTTTCCCCACAAAAATCCTATGAGAAATTACTTTGCATCCATTAATTACCAGGCTTGGGTTATGGTCCTGAAATCACTACAAATCAGTGTGAATGTCTTCATATTAACAGTGAGGGGACTCCCTCCTCCTGATGTCCAGTCTGGGGCCATGTCCATCTGACCAGATGGATTACTAGACATGTAAGTTGCCAGTTTTGCATGCAATACATAGCGGAAGAACCTTCACTTACCATTGCCCCACACTGGCTTGTTTAACAAATATTATTTCGCACCTGCCATGTGCTAGTCATGTCAGATTGTAGAATTATATAGACTTCGTCTCCATCCTTCCTGATACCCTTCTCCAATGTGAAAGTAAAAAAGCAAACAAACAAATCATTTCTCTCCTAAGCTTTTCTGTTTACATTTACATAGTGAAGTCAAATTTCCATATTGATTTCCAGCTGGACATAATTTACTTGTGTAGGGGAGGAAAAATAACTTTCCCTCCACCCTTCTCAGTACTTGGCCGAGAACCTTGTGAAAAATTAATGAAAGAAAAGCAAACAAAAGTTGACTGACATGCATTGCATATATTTATGGAAGATATTCTGAAGTTACACCTCAGAGAGTAACTCTCTGTGGTGGCTTGGAATTTAGGCTGAATAAGGATGTGGGAAGGGGAATATAGGCCTTTTGGAGGAGACTAAGTAATTCTTAGGGAAGACGAGTAGGCCCTTGGAAGAACAGATAGGAGGTGTGATAGATTGTGACAAAGTTTGAGTGTGGTGTCATTTTTTTTCTAGTTTTATTAAAGTATAGTTGATTTACACTGTTGTGTTAATTTCTGCTATACACCAAAGTGACTCATTTACACACATATATATTCTTTTTCATTATGATTTGTCACAGAATACTGAATACAGTTCCCTGTGTTACACAGTAGGACCTTGTTGTTTATCCATCCTTTATATGATGGTTTGCACATGCTAATCCCGAATTCTGAAGCCACCCCTCCACCCCCTTGGCAACCACAGGTCTGTCCTCTGGGTCTGTGATTCTCCTTCTGTCTTGTACCTATGTTCATTTGTACTGTATTTTAGATTTCACTTGTAAGTGATATCGTATTGTATGTCTTTCTCTTTCTGACTTTCTTCATTTAGTATGATAATCCTTAGGTCCATTAATATTGCTTAAAGTGGCACTATTTCATTCTTTTTTATGGCTGAGTAATATTCCATTGAATACATGTACCACATCTTCTTTATCTGTTCATCATTGATAGTGATTTAATGTGTTTCCACTTCTTGGCTATTTTAAGTAATGCTGCTGTGGACATTAGGGTGCATGTTATCTTTTAGAATTATAGTTTTGTCTGGATATGTGCCCGGAGTGGGATTGCAGGATCATATGGCAACTCTATTTTTAGTTTTTTTGAGGAACTTTCATATCGTGCTTCATAGTGGCTACAGCAACTTACATTCCCATTTAGTATCATTTCTAGTTTCCTCTCCTGTGACAAAAGTCAATCATTCCTGGCTGAAGAAACTCCTGAGGGAGGTGATCTATGACAACTGAGTTACTTTTGGAGGATTTGCCTTTAGGCAGATAAGGGGAGTTCAGAAAAAGCCTGTCCTTTCATTTTTTTGTCTTTTAAGTGCCTATAGCTCAAAATAATCAATATACCAAGCCGGCATAATTTGGGGTGGGTATCCTATAGTCATATTTTGGGATGGCATAGTGCTACCTTTCAAGTGCTACCACATTAGTATATTTGGTCAACTTTTCTGACTGGATTTGGGACCATTTTTATTAATGTGGTGACTCATTGGCACTTCAGTTTAGTTCAAAAGAAAAAAAGTGCTTGTTTGGAGGTAAAAGGAAAAACTCTCAATTTGGCAGTGAGATAAGAGTTCAAAAACATAACCTTGATTCTATTTTTAAAAGTAAAGGAGGCATAAAAAAGTGATGATTCGTTTATTTCTGGCATGTTGTTGATAAACTGTAAGCTTTGAAGATTTCTAAATACACCTTTTGAAGGGAGAAGCAGAGTAAATACGCCTTCAGTTGAAAATTAGGGGGAAAGATCTATAAAAGAAATCAATGAACTTATTTACTTCATTCATAAAAGCTCTATTGGCATGAAAAGTATATATACAATATCATTTATGTCAAGGACAATCTACTGGAGTAGGAACCAGCAAAAGTTACATCATTCCATATGACCCTAATTAACTGGAATCAGATTCTGGAGTTAAGTCAAACAGAAGTAGCTAAAAATCTAGTATTTTCTATTCACGACGGAAAAACAACCTCCAAATAGAGATGGGCTAATATTTACTCAACATCATTGTCAGATACTGTTCTAAGACCTTAACGTGTATTAACTCACTTCATTCTCCCAGCAACCTTATGACTCAGGAACAATTGTCATCTTCATTTACAAGTGAGAGCACTAGACACAGAAAAGACTGGCCAAGATGCCAGAGATAAGTGGGCCAGGACGCAAATCCAGTGATCTAGATCAAGACCCCGAATGTGGGATCTAGAGCTCACTTTCAGAAAGAAAAGTTACGTCTCTAATAATTCACACAGTAATTCATTAGCAGAAGCCTAAGATACTGGAGACCCACCTGGCCCCTTTTTCTCGTCAGATCTAATCTGTGACTGTGTACAGATCCCCTAAGACACCTTTTCATTTGCAAGACAGCTTTTAGCCAAGGGCAAAATCTCTTATTTAAAATACTCTCTTTGGTTTAACAAGGCACATTCAGTACTAGACGTCTCCATTCCCTGGTTAAGCAGTTTATATCTGTGGCTAATGGCATAGCATGGACTCCCAGACCTCCCATGCCTTAAACAGGTGGGTAGTAAGTTTTGAAATACTTGCCTCGTATAATGGAGTATGTACGGGACTTGAATTTGAGCAAACTCTGCGGGATAGTGGAGGACAGAGAAGCCTGGCGTGCTGTAGTCCATGAGGCTGCAAAGAGTCAGACATGGCTTAGCAATTGAACACCAACAATGGAGTATGACTGTTTAGTTTCTGTGTTTTTCTAAGTTCTAGACCTTCTCTTAACCTCTAAGAAGAGATGTAGGCTTCATCACTCCAGGCCAGAATATGAAGAGTAGAAGGAAGCCAGAAGTGATGCCCGGCAGAACTGGTGATGGGTCCCCAGGAGGAGATATCGTCAGTTGCTGACATCATTTTCTTGGTCCCCACGTGAACTTTACAGAGGAGCAAGAAGGAAAGTGCTCCCTGTGTACCAGGTGGTCTAAGACTGGGAGGCTTTATCGGCTGGGAAGAGCAAGTAACTCAGTTCTGTGCTACCCTCATTGGGTAGTCTTCAGAGGTATCTTTCAGACTGGCTGAGCACCGTCTCTCCCTTCTCTTCTTCCTTCCCTCTCTCCCTCCCTCTTCGGTGCCATCCTATTATGATACTTCCTAAAACTGCCTGTCGGTTTGTCCAACCCTTTGAATAGAAGCAGTAATTTTTTTTACTGAATAATCTTTGAGGATAATGGTACTGATGTCTTGCACACTGCACAAAGTAGAATGAGAGCTTAATGAATGAGAACAAAACAAAAGGAAGGAAGGAGAGAAAAGGAGAACAATAATAGAAGCCAAATGAAAGAGAAGAGGACTTCCCTGGTGGCTCAGATGGTAAAGAACCTGCCTGCAATCCAGGAGACCTAGGTTTGATCCCTGGTCAAGAAGATTCCCTGGAGGAGGGCATGACAACCCACTCCAGTATTCTTGCCTGGAGAATTCCATGGACAGAGGAGCCTGGTGGGCTACAGTCCATGGGATTGCAAAGAGTCAGACACGACTGCCTGGCCAACACTTTTATTTTTCAAAGAGGAGAGGAGAGCAAAGTTGGAGTAGGAGCTGGAGGATGTCTTGGCAAAGACTCTCTGATTCAGAGATTTCATTCTGCATTCTGGCTGACATTGGCTTGAAATTCACTTACCAGGGGAAAGGCCAGGACCTCTATGCTCACCTTGGGAAAATTCTTTCCTGTGTCTGCACTTTGCCAAAGTTGAATGGAATGACATTCACTTTTTTGTCCCCAGTGTAGCATTTTCTGTCCTGGAGTAATTCTGGGTCCCCTGAGTAGCAGAATCAATGTCTGCTTGATCCATATGACCTTGTAAAGGTGAAGGGGAGCTTTTTCAGATGGTGCAGGTACAGAGCCCTAGGCAGTTCATCCAGCTAAATATAGATTGGCACTTTGAAAAATGCAATCTTGGCTTCTCCGAGTCTCTGAAAAGACCTGCCTGTCACTGCCAAGGGCAAAGGAAGAGCTTTTTTTCTAGATGGTAGGCGGCAAGGACCTATATGGAATTGAAACAGATCATCTGTGACTTATCCCTGGAAAATTATCACAGCTAATTATGGACAGGTTGCCTCTCGGCTTAATTTCTCTGCAGGTGGCCACGGAACCGTTTTTATCACGGTTTTCCAGAAGCCCTGGAAGAAGGACTAACATGGTTTTATAGACAAGGGACTGAGACTTGGTGTCAGTGCCCCAAGCATTCCCTGGGATCTCAGGGGAAGAGTGTGCCTCTAGGAGAAGAGAAATAATGTCCCGTGAAATAAGGGCTTTGTCACAAAATGACGGGCCACAGCAAAGAGAACAAAATGTTCTTAATGACAATAAATTGTCTGGAGGCCAGCAAAGCAAATTCTTCGCCAGCTGAGGCTGCTCTAGGCCATCAAGCATCGCTCTGGGCCATCAAGCATCGCTCTGGGCAAACTGGAAATTGACAGGGAATCATTTCTCTACAATTTCCAGCTTTACCACCTAGCCTATCAAGTGACTCCTAGCCCCAAAGCCAGGGGAAAAGCAGCCAAGTTGAAGCCAAAGAGGTGAGCTTCCTTAGTGGTCCAGTTATAACTGGACTCTATAGTTATAACTACAATTTTGACTTCATGCTGAATCTCTTTCTTAGACTCTACCCTTTGTGTTTATTGCTTTCGTTTTGTTCAGTTGTGTCTGACTGTTTGTGACCCCATGGACTGTAGCCCTCCAGGCTCCTCTGTCCATGGAATTCTCCAGACAAGATACTGGAGTGGGTAGCCATTCCTTCCTCCAGGGGGTCTTCCCGACCCAGGGATGGAACCCGGGTCTCCCACATTGCAGGCAGACTCTTTACTATTTGAGCCAACAGGGAAGCCCCAAATAAGCATACATAATGCCCTGCCCCAGAGAACCCTGCCTCCTCTGCCTGACTTTTAAACTAAAGTGACTTTGCTTAGCTCACAGGGCTGTAATCACTCATGGCTGTGACATCCTTAAGTTTTTTGTGTAGGAAGTGGCACCACTTGGCAGCACAGCTCAGAAATTCCTGTTTGGAGGGCCGGAATCGGGGATAACTGAGACATCCTTGCTTATTGATATGGCAGGAGATATCCCATTTCACCCCACCTGTGAAATGACTATCAGGAAAAGAAACTAACACATCCCTCTGCCTGAGGCTTGCCATTCTAAGAGATATTTGCAAAACATGAATGGTCTTTTTACTTTGTTTCCTCACTTCCCCACTTTTCTGACCCATAAAAGAAGCTGGCATCCAGGCCTCGACAAGAGGGATATTTTGAGACTTCAGTCTGCCATCTTCTGGGTCAGCTGGTTTTCCAAATAAAGTTGTATTCCTTGCCTCGATATCTCATCTCCTGGATTTATTGGCCTATTGTGTGGTGAGCAGAGTGAGCCTGGACTCAGTAACACAGTTGGGCCAGAGGATAAAGAGAACAGTCTGACTGGAGACTGCAGGTTGTCCAAGCATCTTCATCAAGATAGATGAAACTTGTTTATTATAAAAATTAAAAATATATGTTGCATGCATTGAAGCTTACATCACTGCACTAAATTCTGTGCAAAGGAATTGTGACAGACATACTCTGCGAGTCAGATATATGGTTCAGCTCGTAAAGAATCCACCTGCAATTTGGGAGACCTGGGTTCGATCCCTGGGTTGGGAAGGTCCCCTGGAGAAGGGAAAGGCCACCCACTGCAGTATTCTGGCCTGGAGAATTCCATGGACTGTGTATAGTCAATGGGATTGCAGAGAGTCAGACACGACTGAGCGACTTTCACTTTACTCACCCTGTGAGTCAGATAAAAATGCATCTATGAAGACAAGATTTCACTGAGTAGTGAGTTCTGGCTGGTGTTTGGGGTCATCCCTTCAAGTCTATCTCCATCATTCATGATCAGGGTGACCTTGGGCAAGTTACTTAATCCCTATGCCTCATGTGGAAAACAGAGGCAATAACAGTGCTCATTTCTGGGGTTGATCTTGATAAAGGGAATATTTCCTGCCATACCAGTAAACAAACCATATCATGGTTATCAGCAATTGCAGCTACCACTGGACATTGAGCTGGTGAGCCCTGAGGGAACTCAGGAAGGAGAAGAATACATGGCAACCCACTCCAGTACTCTTGCCTGGAGAATCCCATGGAGGGAGGAGCCTGGTAGGCTCCAGTCCATGGGGTCGCAAAGAGTCGGACACGACTGAGCGAATTACCTTACTTAGCAGTCATCAGATGGCAGCCACTCCCTATAGAGAACCCTGAAGAAAGGAAGCTCAGGATGTGAAAACAGGATTCTAGCTGCAGAGAGCTGAGGTGCATATCAAAGGAATGATTTCAGTAAGCCTAGACTTTTGCATCTTCCCAGCAATTTTCTCAGGGTTAATTTTGATGTGGCCTCCAGGGTTTGAAGTCCTAAAAGATTCCCACCGAATAAAACATATTTTTTTTATTTTTAGATTTTTAGGTTGCAAATAATTTTTTAGTAGACATTCTAAAAGTCAAGTGAATCAATAGCATGTAAAGTGTTCAGGAACAGGCCCAACTCATAGAAAATAGTTGTTAAATAGCTGGTTATGAATGCAGAAAGCAGAGTAATTTAGGACCTTAGGTGTGCAGGATGGTACAGGTGGGGACAGGCCCGGGAGGAAACGGCATGCAGTCACCCATGGCCAGAGGCCAGGCCCAGCTGTCCAGGGCTGCTCTGGCATCCCTCAGGCAAACGTGACCAGACTCTAAGGGCACCAGAGTACTGAGTGTGCTTGGCAGAGCATTCCTCTTCTTCGCATGAACATATCCGGCTGTCTGATGTACTGACCGACCCATCATTTGCTGGACCTGGTTCCTTCTTCCTGGAAAACTTTAAGGATCTGGTCAGAGGCAAGAAGCCTGAGGATGCCTAAGCTCAGGTGTTTAGGGCCTCGGTGACTTCCCTGAAGGGATGAGGCTGGTCTGACTCTGGACCAAATGTCAAAATTTTGACGCATTTTTCATAAGTGTATGTCGAGTGCTTCCCTTGGGGTGTCAGGTTCCTGGTGGCAGCAGTGAGTGCAGCCTGGCCATGCAGATAAGCCTTTAGCAGGAGTGCAGCAGAGCTGCTGAGGCCCCCTGGGCGCTGCAGGGCAGACAGGCTGAGTCTGTGTCCCTGCAAGGGCGGTGGTGGGGGAGGCGGAGTGCTGATTGTTTTGTCCTTAGCACTGTACCTCCAGAAAGGAAATCAGATGGAACAAGAGAGCCAATGATCCCTCCCTGGCAGAGAGGCTGCTTTCACTCAGGGAAACGGTGTCTGGAAAAGTAGGATAAGGAGCCTGAATAGAATTACAAATGCAGGAACTCTAAGGACATCTGTGCATTTATTCACCCAAAGAATTTAGATTCAGTGCTGACTACTCAAAAGGCACTGGGCTAGGTACTTTTGTGGCTCAAATTTTCTTTGGCGAGACATTCAGCTTTTAAAGATAGTCACCAAGAAAGGCACACCCAGCAGCCAGGCATTCCTGGAGCAGTTCTTAATAGAGGGACCAAAGTGATGGTATCTCTGGGAAAGGCTTCTGCAACGAGGTTGTGCTGCAGGAAGGGGGACCATTTCCAGGGCCCAAGAGTAGGCTTTTGTCTAACACTCAGAAATGAATTATCCAAGGATTCACATGTGCTGACAAAGCAAGAGACTTTATTGGGAAAGGGAGCCTGGGCAGAGAGCAGCAGGGTAGGGGAACCCAGGAGAACCGCTCTGCCAAGTGGCTCACATGTCAGGTTTTATGGTGATAAGATTAGTTTCCAGGTTATCTCTGGCCAATCATTCTGACTCAGGGTACTTCCTGGTGGCGTGAGCATCTCTCAGCCAAGACTGATTCCAGCGAGGAGAATTCTGGGATCTGGGCTGAGATCTCCTCTCTCTTTTTGACCTTTCTCAAATTCTTCCACTTGGGGGTGTTGCTGGCCAAAATCTTGGCTTTCTCTGCCCATTGAAGCTGGATAAGAAGGTAAAGTTTGGAGGAAATAGAAAGGTGGTTTTCATTCTCAGCCGGCGGAGAGAGGAACAGAGTAGACTGCACGCTGCCCCTCCTCCGCCCACTGTGAGGAGTCTAGGTGCTTATATAAGATGAGCAGTTGTTGCAGGGAAAGGGAAAAAGAGGAATGAGTTTTTCTTTCCCTTTTCTGGGAACAAAGAAGATAAAGAGAACAGTGACAGGCCTGCCCATTCCTAGTTTATTTATTTTTTTTAACTTTAACTGCTCCTAACTCTGCAAGTCTGTAACTAGGGTGTTTTTTTTTTTTTTTTTTTTTTTTTTTTCTGCCCCCTAACTCTGCAGGAGCTACAGTTCACATTTTCTTCTTTGACTCTATGTGAAACACACCCGCTATCTGGTGTTTACCTTTTCAACACCCTTTCCCTTGTAGCTATATACCAGAAAGATGGCCACAGAGCCACCTGACTGCCAGACTCAATTACTGGGTTACTGACATCAGTTTATGACTGTCTTTGCAACAAATCAAGAGGCAAAAATCGAGATCCTATCACCTTTTTCCCTCATCACCGACTCCTGCCTGGGAGCCTGGCCTTATATAAGCCTCTAGATGCCTCATGGAGTGGGGTCACAGTTCTTGAGGCATAAGCCCACTGTGCTCCCCTCTCTGCAGCCTGAGAATAAAAACCACCTTTCTATTTCCTCCAAACTCTGTCTCTGTATTTTTCATTCAGCTTCAGTGGACAGAGAAGGCCAATATTTTGGCCAGTAACAGGGTCGCAGTCAGGAATCAGTGATGAGGAACAAAGGTGCTCGGATCTTGTCAAAACCAGTCATAGACTGGTATCACTAGTGCAGTAATTGAATCTGGCAATTCCATGACTCTGCAGCTTTCTATCTGTAACTACAAGGGAAAGAGTACACCAGACAGAGGATGCATTTAGCATAGAGTCCAAGGAAAATAGGTGCAAAGCATAGCTCCTGCAGAGTTA
Source organism: Oreotragus oreotragus (assembly GCA_006410675.1). Lineage (NCBI taxonomy): Eukaryota > Metazoa > Chordata > Mammalia > Artiodactyla > Bovidae > Oreotragus > Oreotragus oreotragus. Next base: position 71,865 of record SJYX01006499.1, read on the forward strand.
TGGGCAGAAAAGCAAACTTACTTACAGACACACAGAGTTAGGAGCAGTTAAAGTAAAAAAAAACTAGGAATGCTCAGGCCTGCTTACTGCTTTCTTCTTGTTCTCAGAAAAGAAAAACAAAAAACTCATTTCTCTTTTTTCCATTTCACTGTAACAGTGGTAGCTTGTTAGTTCCACATTCCTTATCAGGACCTCCTGTTAAAAATAACTCATGCCAGTGGTTACTATCAGGCCTGGCCAGGGTGGGTCCCCACTGACAGTGGGTTCCATCAGTGGTTCCCCTAATAATTCTTTAGGATACCAAACTTCCATTTTCTAGGCCCATTACTTGGAAAGTACCATGTATACTGACTGATTCACTAATAGATCTCAAAGTCTACTCCACATAGCTGTTGACAAGGCAATTTCTTCTGCTACATCTCTGAAGTTTGCTGAGCTCCCCCTTGGGAGAGGATCTCGGAAAAGAGCACAAGGGTTGTCAGTATTGTTTAAGAGGAGAATCATCACCAGCTATTCCTATAACATGGATCTGGACTCTCCAGGGAGCTCAGTGATCAAGAGCCAATGACAGCTGTGCTAAGGAGACAGCCCTGATTGCTACAGGGCCCACCATCCATCATGGCAAGATACTGTCACCTAAAACAAAAAAGAAAAATTAGCCTAAAAGTTGAGAATTATGTTTTATTCAGTGGACATCCTGAGAACTTCGAGTTTGGGACACAGAATCTCAAATAGCTTTGAGAGATTGCTCTGAAGAGGAGTCAGGAAGCATAGGAGTTTTGCAACAAAAACAAGGTAGTGAGTACATCAAGATTACTACTAATTAAAGAAAAACAGACCTCTCGAGTTAAGGTATTTAGCACTTTTCTGTGTATGGGAAGATGCAAGAGTCTGGACTCACTGCAATCATTTGTTCAATTTGCATCTTAACTCTCAGGGCCTGTGCATCCTGTTCTTCTCCATCAGGAACCCCCTCAGGTGCCTAGCTGGGGGTGGCTGAAGTGGCTGAGGGCTTGGCAGTAGGCAGGGTGTTGCTTCCATGCTGATTTCCCTCAAGGCTCACTAACAGAATGGGGGGCTGTAAAGTGATGGCTTGATGGCTGTAGCATCCTTTGTTTACTGAGATGACAAGGTAGCCTTTTTTTTTTTTAAACAATACTTTATTTTAAAAATTATATTGGGGCTTTGCTGGTGGTCTAGTGGTTAAGAATCTTTCTGCCAATACAGGGGATACAGGTTCCACCCCTGGACTGGGAGGATCCCACAAGCCACAGAATAGGTAAGCTCACCCACATGATGACTGAACCAGCTCTCTGGAGCCTGTGAGCAGCAGCTACTGAGGCCTGCTGGCCTAGAGCCCTTGCTCCACAAAAAGAGAGGCCACTGTAGAGAGAAGCCTGTGCACTGCAATGAAGGGTAGTCTCAGCTCACTGCAACCGGAGAAAGCCCACACATGCAGCAACCAAGAGCCAGTGCAGCCAAATATAAATAAATAAACCTTAAAAAAAAGTTATACTGGCTTTGTCGTGCCTCTACCTACTCCCTGCTACCCCATCAAGTGAACAATCAGGTTTTGGAATCTCTGGCTTTGAAGGGTTAGGCCAGGTTCCTTTGTGTTGCTGGAGGCGTCTGAGGAGAGGAGAGGGTAAGAGGGCCTTTGAGAAGCAGGAAGACCTTTGCTAGGTGGTCCGTTAACATCTCTGAAAGGGGACAGTGCCTCTGGGGACAATGACCGAATGACCCAGCTCTGAAATTCCCATTTTTGCCAAAGACTCTGCCTCCTCCAGCCTGGCCAGAAAGTGGTGAAGCCTCTGGATAAGAAAGAACCATGTAGCATGATCTCTGGGTCCATCTATGCTACCGCAAATGGCATTATTTCATTCTTTTTTACAATTGAGAAACTTTTAATTTCCTCGTGTCCTTTCCAACACTTGTTTCTGGTTTTTTGATAGTAGCCATCCTAATGGGTGTGAGCTATCTCATTTCGATTTTTATTTACGTTTTCCTGATAATTAGTGATGTTTGAGCATCTTTTCATTTGTATATTGGTTGCTGGGAGCCAGCATAAGAAGTCGCTCCCATGGCAAAGGTCATGAGGTTAAGGGGTCCGACAAGCAAAGGCGAGTCGGGCCTTAAGGGAGCCTCGCTGAATTCTCAAACATCTACCCCCAAAACCAGAGTCTGCCTGCCTTATTGTACTGTGCTTTCCACTCTTCTAACATTAACAGGGGGCTGTCCCCCCACCACCTTTTTCTGGAAAAAGCTAATTTAGAGCTTTTACATAATAAGTCTCCTAGGCACAATACGAGTGTTTCAATCCAAAAAACCCTCTGATGGCTTTCTAGCCTGCCTACAGGCCTCTTACAGCTGCGCATGTGATTGTTTGCGGCCTCCCGACCCAAGAGGCACAGGAAGCTTAAAACATCCTAGGAATGTAGGGGCTTCCAAGGAGTCAAAAATCATTAGAATAGGACTGATTAAGGGTTTCATTTGTTGAACCAATACTTGCTGTCAAATTTTCATATCTTTTATTTGTTGATATAGTTGGTCTATAGAAAAAAACAAGTAGCAACACAGATCTTTGAGTTAAGCACCTTCTTTGTTATAACCCACTGCACCTTTGTTCTATAGGGATGTAACTTTAGTGCTTTAAGGGTGATACAGATTAAAGAGAAACACTTCAGGGGAAAGGAGATTAATATTCATTAAGGAAGAGAGCCATAAAGTATTAACAGGCCTCTTGACCAGAAGTTAATGTAAATCACCTGAGACCTTTTGTATACAAAAAAGATATACAGAAAGGGTCAGNAGGGATGTAACTTTAGTGCTTTAAGGGTGATACAGATTAAAGAGAAACACTTCAGGGGAAAGGAGATTAATATTCATTAAGGAAGAGAGCCATAAAGTATTAACAGGCCTCTTGACCAGAAGTTAATGTAAATCACCTGAGACCTTTTGTATACAAAAAAGATATACAGAAAGGGTCAGGACTGCTGCCCCTGCATGACTCTGTATCTTCCATTAGGTAAAGCTTAGGGTATATAAACACCTTTTAAATAATAAAGTTATGGGGGTTTTGCACAAGCTTGGCCTCCCTCGTGTTGACTCTTTCTCTCTCTTTCTCCCTCTCCCTCCCTCTCCTTTTCAGGCTGATCCCTTGGAAGTGGAGGCTCACCGAGTCTACTTATTTGCCCTGGCTTCTAAGACCCACCAAGAGGAAGCCCAAGGCAGGGCACCCTCGGCTATTCAAGTGGGCGCCGGTGGCCTAACATAGACGATGCAAGTTCCTTGTCTTGGAACTTTATTGGTTTTCCATGTAAACCAAATTATTCAGCCTCTTTTCTCCTCTAAATTTCCTACTACACTATTCTTTCCTAATCTCTTTATATTTCTAATTAAATAGTCCTTACCCAGACGCTGACTCCGTCCCCCCTTCAAATTCCCTGGATCCACTGGAGCTGGACCCCGGCAACTGGCCATCCATATTTTGGAGAAATATCTAGTCAAGTCCTTTGCACATTTTTTAATGGGGTTGTTGTTTTGTTGTTGGGTACCATGTTTTTGTTTGATAACGGTTTTGTCTTAAGATTCTTATCGAAAATTCAGATGAGGACTTTCCTAGTGGTCCAGTGGTTAAGACTCTGTGCTGCTAAGGCAAGGGGTGCAGGGGTCGATCCCTGGCTGGGGAACTAAGATGCCATAAAGGGTGCCCAAAAGATTAGAAAAAAAATTCAGATAGCAAACATTACACCGTTCTCAAAACCTTCCCTCCCTCCCACGCTTTCTTTGGCCCTAGAATAAACCTCAACACCATGGCCCTCTTGTATCTTAAGGGGACTCATTTTCTCAAGCAGCTTCTCTTTGCACCATGTGAATAAACCCCTTCAGAGCCCCAACCACCAATCTGTTACATCTCTCTCGAACTGCCCTCATCTTCCAAGGGACATCACTGAGTATTAAAATGGAAGCCCTACTACAACTCTATTTTTCAGAAAACAATAAAAACGACACAGACTTTCCTCCCACTGCAAGTAGTGCCAGCGTGTAAATGCTGGTGCCCACCCAGCACACAGGCAGTGCTAATAACCAAAGATGCCATGGCATTCAGTCTTCCTTGCACCATGGGCTGAGCTGGGTTGCAGTCACCATAATCATCCTTGGTTCTCCACTAGGGGGCGTCTCAAGGCCTTCTCTGGGAAAGAAGGACTCAGGCCTCAAACCACCCAGCCTTGTCTCCTGCCAGCTGAACAGAAATAAACAAACAGAATAGATGCTGGTTAGGAGGCGCTAATGGTAAAGAATCTGCCTGCCAATGCAGGAGACACGTGTTCGTTCCCACGGGAAGATCCCCTGGAGAACGGAATGGCAACTCACTCCAGTGTTCTTACCTGGAGAATCCCATGGACAGAGGAGCCTAGAAGGTTACAGTACATAGGGGTCACAAAGAGCTGGACACATCTGAAGCAGCTTAGCACGCACACATGCCCAGAGACGGAAGGTGAGAGCTGAATAATGTCATCTATCTACCTCTACCTTAAGATGAAAAAGCATCTTAGGAGTTTCTATTCCTCTAACAGAGTTCACTGTAATTCTTGTGGATTCTATGTAAAATTAAAAATATTTTTTTGTCCAAAAAATATCACTCAAATATGGTGATTTGAATCATCCCCAATTCCCCACTCTCTGAAATATTTACTCAATTTACCTGTCCCATTCTGCTGATGATTTCTTCCACTAGGGTCATCTCCAGGAAATAAAAAACATCATAACTTCAGATGGTACCACTCTTACTGTCTCTGGGTTGCTTTCCCTGCCTCCCCAACCTGATTTCTGGGTTCTCCTTCTGGTCTTATCATTCCCCACAGATGCCTCTGTCACCGCATCCTGGGTATGTCGCCTCCCCAACGCTGGACCTTGAGTTCCTTCAGAGAAGGAAGTAGGTTTTATTCAGCTTTGATTCAGAGCACCTGGTTCCTAGTAAAACCAAAAGAGATGCTCAAAAGAAAGGTGTCCTGTGAATGAATGAAACCAACCCTCACCTATTAATATTCATTGTTGTGTCTGCACATCTGACACATTTACCCATCAGGGGTTTCCAGTGAGAGATGGGGAGGTCTGGGGTCTGAGATGTCAAGTCACAGTGGCCTGGTGCTCCTGTGACACAGAGTCCTATTGCTAAGTCCTTGTGTAGAGTAACCCAAGCTTCCGCTAGCAGTGGATGTCGCCATTCTCCTCCCCAGAGGAGCTTCCCGGGGGCAACACTTTGTCATCTGTGCATCTTCAGTGTTGCCTCATTCTTATGCACTTGGCACGTGTCCTGTTAAAATGAGAGGTTCTAGAACCCATGGAGTTGTGGGATCAGCTTTTCAGCTGCAGCCGGCGGATGAAGTCATGCGGAGGAGAAATGTTCTCTTTGACAGAGAGAGTAATTACCAGCAGCCGTGGGTGGAGACATGTCATGTTGCTAAGTGCATGTGACAAGCCTGCCCTTGTTTCAGGTGATGTTGGAGAGTTTTGCCCAAGCACAGGATATGAGAAATACAGCACATTTGTACATATTTTTTTAAAGTTGTGGATCAAACCTTTGAACAATGAACAATGGTCAAAGTCATAGTCATTGACCTTCTGCTGGGTACAGACACATGTGGGTAATGGAAAACTTCAAAGATTAGTCTGGGATAGGAGATAAGTTGGGAGATTCTCAGAATCTCTGAAGGGCACCTGTGGGAAGTATATACAGTCATCAAATGAATTATTATGAAAATGTCCTTATATCTGAGGGTTGGTGAGTGATGTGAGACATAAGCATGTAAGTAAAATTCTGATGCCTGTGCAAATTCAGGGAGCTTTCCCTCCTATCTCTAGTATCATTTCACCAAATATGTTGGGGCCATCCCTGAACAGTGCTCCTGTTATATTATCAGAGTGGTAATATACTTTTTAAATTCTTTAGAATAAAGATATGATATCTGGGACTTCCCTGGCAGTCCAGTGGTTAAGACTCTGCACTCCCAATGCAAGGGGTCTGGGTTCCATCCCTGTAGTTGGACTAGATCCCATATCCCACACCTGAGTTTGCATGCCAAAACTAAAGATCTCACATGGTGCAACTAAGATCCTGCGCAGTCAAATGAATACAAATAAATATTTTTAAAATGTGATATCTGTGCAAATTAGCTGTCATCTGGACCTGTGTTCCCAGGAACCCCTCCTCAGGTTCAATTAATTGGCTAGAGCAGCTTATAGAACTCAGGAAGTTTACTTATCATTTACCAATTTACTATAAAGGGTATGATGAAGGATCCAGATGAACACCCACGTGGAAGAGATGCATCGGGCCAGGTATGTGGCAAAGGGCACAGGGATTCCATGCCTGTCTGAACTCACCACCCTCCTCTCAGCATGTGTTCCCCACCCTGAAAGCTTGCCAAACTTTGGGGATTTTTATAGAGGCTTCCTCATGTAGGCATGATGAGTCAGTAGCTTCTTTCCCAGCCTCAATTACCTTTCAGGAGATTCGAGGTGGGGCTGAACATTCCAAACTTCTAATCCTGACTTCGGCTTACTGATGATCAGCCCTCAATCAGGAGCCTTTCAGAAGCCCACCTGGAGTCACCTCAACAGAGAAAAAGACACTGCTATTACTTAGGGAATTCTCAGGAGAGCCCTGTGTCAGGAACCGGGGTCAGAGGCCAAATGTAAGAAGAAAAGATGTTCCCAGTGGTCATATTAGGCTTTTAAGAGATCTGTGTCAGGAACCAGAAGAAGAGATCAATATGTATTTTCTCTATTATTTCACAAATGCCATGCATTCACTTCATGGAAAATGGCTCTGTTAAACCAAATCATTTCTCACAGAACTACTTAATTACCTACCAGAAACATTTATAGAGTTTTTGTTTGCTTGGCATAGAACACCTTACTAAATGTTACAATAAACCATCTTTAATGATGACTAATAGTGAATGTCCTCTGTGTCACTCGGACAGGGAGTGGCGGGGGGGGGCGGGGAGAAATGGGCAATGGTGAGGTGTCTGAAGCCCTTAGAAACCAACCTCTTGTCCCGAGGTAGACAAACATGGGCTCCTGTTAAAGAGACAAAAGGGTTCTGAGAGCTAAGGCTTTTGGAACACTACAGAAAGTCAAATGCAAAAACATTTAAAAATTGAATTCAGACTTCTTCAACAAATAAATAACAAGGAAAAAAAGAAACATAGGGGAGACACTTAAAAGATAAATCAACTAATTGTAATCAATGAACCAGTAAGATCCAGATTCAAAAAACCATTAAAAAAATTGTGACATTTATGAGACAATCGGATATTTTAATACCTACTGGATACTTGGTGGTGTTATTAGTAATATTTTAAATGTGATAATGGTATTGTGGTGATGTTAAAAATGGGTTTTGATCAATATATATTTTCTCTATTATTTCACAAATGCCATGCATTTTAGATGTAATAATGGTATTGTGGTGATGTTAAAAATGGGTTTCGAGTAAACCTTCAGATGGCCCACAGACACATGAAAATATATTCAATACTGCTAATTATTAGAGAAACGCAAATCAAAACTACAATAAAGTATCAACTCAGAATAATGGTCAGAATGGCAATCATCAAAAAATCCACAAACAGTAAATGCTGGAGAGGATGTGGAGAACAGGGAACCATTTCCCACTGTTAGTGGGAATGTAAATTGGTGCAGTTACTAGGGAGAATAGTATGGAGGCTCCTTACAAAAANGAATAATGGTCAGAATGGCAATCATCAAAAAATCCACAAACAGTAAATGCTGGAGAGGATGTGCAGAACAGGGAACCATTTCCCACTGTTAGTGGGAATGTAAATTGGTGCAGTTACTAGGGAGAATAGTATGGAGGCTCCTTACAAAAACTGAAAATAGAGCTACCATATGATCCTGCCATCCCACTCCAAGGCATATACTCCAAGAAAACCATAATTTGAAAAGATACATGCACCTCAATGTTCATTGCAGCACTATTTACAATAGCCAGGACATGGAAGCAACCTAAATGTCCGTCAACAGAGGAATGGATAAGGAAGATGTGGTACATATATACAATGGAATATCACTCAGCCTTAAAAAGAGGGAGAGAACGCCATTCGCAGCAACATGGATGGACCTAGGGAGTGTCATACTGAGTGAAGTAAGTCAGACAGATTAATATCATGTGATACTGCTTGTATGTGGAATCTTAAAAAAGGGCACAAATAAACTTGGTTACAAAACAGAAGTAGAATTGCAGATGTAGAAAGCAAACTTATGGTTACCAAGGGATAAGAGTGGGAGGGATAAATTGGGAGAATGGGATTGACATATACACCCTGTTATATATGAAATAGTGATGAAGAAGGACCAACCTACTATACAGGGAATCCTACTCAATACTCTGTAATGACCTTTATGGGAAAAGAATCTTAAAAAGCGTGGATATATGTATATGTATAACTGACTCACTTTGCTGTGCAGCAGATATTAACACAATATTACAAAGCAACTGTACTTCAGTAAAAAATTTTTTAAATAGATCCTTATCTTTTAGAGATATACACTGACATATTCACAGATGAAATGATTTACATCAAAATAATATGAGAGAAAAACAAGTAGGAATATTGATAAACAATAAATAAAATAATAAATAAATAAATTAGCACTTTTTAAAAGTTACATGAATATCTTGACATAATCATTGAAGGGAGGGGATGTGATTCTGGAAATGGGAGCCTTAATGACCCAGCCCTAAATAGGCTCATGAGACATATTTATGTGTTGTGAATACATATATGGTCTACATGATATAAATGTCATTGAAGCTTCATGGTTGTATGCCTCCATCTTCTCTGCATTCTTTAGAATTGTTTCAGTGATAAATCTTGTTAAGTTTTCACCAGGTACTCAAAGTGAGCACTGTGCAGGGGCCCTCACTGTTGGAGTGGGGTGGGGTCAGGAGAGGAAATAGTGCTTGCTCTAGGGTGCTGCTTAGAACTCCATCCTGAATCAGTATGGCCAGCAGCCTCCTGGATATGGCAGGCTTATGCTAGGAAGAAAAATGTGTGAGTCAGAAGGAGTTGGTTAGCAACAGAATCATGGGAAAAGGGGAGTCTCAGAGTGGGCAGTATTCACCAACCACTATCTGTAAGGAAAAATTCACCTTCCTGCAGAGGACCCACTGTGAAGGTCAGCTCGCCAGAGTGTGGTGACACTGAAAATTCATCTTACCTAACAGCCAGTCTTGCTTTCTTTCTTCCCTCTCCAGCAATCTGCTGATTGTTCAGCTTCTACTGACTTTGAAACAACATCAGACATTCTTTAAAATACTACTGCTGTCTTCTGGCCAGAACTGAAGGACTCTAAAGTCACGAAATGGAAGGAATCAAATCTTTAGTCACTGTGTGGAAAGTCACCCCCTCCACACACACTGAGCTGACATTAGTACAAATTAAATTCCACTGTGCTAAATTTCTGGCATTGGGGATCTGCTTGCACAGAAGCTTGCATTATCTGAGCTGATATACCTAGAAAGCCCTCATCTTCTTAAGCATAACAGCTTCTTCCTCCTACTTCCCACATCTGATAGTTGGGATGGGAAAGGTGGTGGGCTGGGAGAAAAGAAAAAAAGAGTCTACTATGGCAAATGACATTGTCGTAAAACAACTCAAAGAGGATGCATGTGGATGTGGGTTTCCTTCTCCTGTCTGTTCAGCCAGCATACAGGAAAGAGAAGGTACTCTCAAGACTGGTTTATTACATTTGAAAGCACATTGACATACGAGCTAAAAAATAGTGATGTGGTACAATTTCAGCCTTACCTGTCACCTTACCCATCTCCTGAGAAATCTGTATGCAGGTCAAGAAGCAACAGTTAGAGCTGGACTGTTAGAGTTCGAGCTGACTGGTTGACTGGTTCAAAATTGGAAAAGATGTATGTCAAGGCTATATATTGTCACCCTGCTTATTTACTTTGTATGCAGAGTACATCATGCAAAAATGCAAGGCTGGATGACTCACAAGCTGGAATCAAGTTTGCTGGGAGAAATATCAACAATCTCAGATATGCAGATGAAATCACTCTAATGGCAGAAAGTGAAGAAGAACTAAAGAACCTCTTGATGAGGGTAAAAGAGGAGAGTGAAAAATCTGGCTTGAAATTTAAAGCTAAGCTCATGGCATCCAGTCCCATCAGTTCATGGCAAATAGAAGGGAAAAAGTGGAAGCAGTAACAAATATTCTTTTCTTGGGCTCCAAAATCACTGCAGATGGTGACTGCAGCCATGAAATTAAAAGATGCTTATCCTTGGAAGGAAATTTATGACAAACCTAGCCAGCTATTTAAAAGTGGAGACATCATTTTGCTGACAGAAGTTTCTATAGTCAAAGCTATGGTTTTTCCAGTAGTCATGTACAGATGTGAGAGTTGGACCATAAAGAAGGCTGAGCACCAAAGAGCTGATACTTTTGAGCTATGATGTTGGAGAAGACTCTTGAGTGTCCCTTGGCCTACAAGGAGATCCAACTAGTCAATCCTAAAGGAAATCAGTCCTGAATATTCATTAGATGGACTGATGTTGANTATGGTTTTTCCAGTAGTCATGTACAGATGTGAGAGTTGGACCATAAAGAAGGCTGAGCACCAAAGAGCTGATACTTTTGAACTATGATGTTGGAGAAGACTCTTGAGTGTCCCTTGGCCTACAAGGAGATCCAACTAGTCAATCCTAAAGGAAATCAGTCCTGAATATTCATTAGATGGACTGATGTTGAAGCTGAAGCTCCAATACTTTGGCCAAGACGCTGAAGAGCTGACTCATTGGAAAAGACTCCAATGCTGAGAAAGATTGAGGGCAAAAGGAGAAGAGGGAGGCAGAGGATGAGACTGTTAGATAACATCACTGAGTCAACACACATGAATCTGAGCAAACTACAGGAGATAGTGGAGGACAAAGGAGCCTGGTGAGCTGCAGTCCATGGGGCTGCAAAGAGTCAGACACAACTTCGTAACTGAACAACAGAAACAAATTTCAACTTAGATAATATCCTTCACAAATCAAGGGTCTTTCTAAGATAACATCATTACAGAATTTATAGATTTGATTTCACTAGTATCAAACGTGGAGAAGGAAATGGCAACCCACTCCAGTGTTCTTGCCTGGAGAATCCCAGGGACGGAGGAGCCTGGTGGGCTGCCGTCTATGGAGTCGCACAGAGTCGGACACAACTGAAGCGACTTAGCAGCAGCAGCAGCAGTATCAAACAAGTTACTTACCCAGTAAGTGATAGAATTTCTATTCAATGCAGTCCACTGTGTGTAAAGAACAAAGCATAANGTGGGCTGCCGTCTATGGAGTCGCACAGAGTCGGACACAACTGAAGCGACTTAGCAGCAGCAGCAGCAGTATCAAACAAGTTACTTACCCAGTAAGTGATAGAATTTCTATTCAATGCAGTCCACTGTGTGTAAAGAACAAAGCATAATCTCTGCAGAACTCAAAATAATAGGAGACAATTAACCATGATATAACCTAGGCAATGAATTAATGATAAATACAATCAAGCATAATTTGATAACTAAAAATGATTAATACTTTTCAATAACAAACAAATGAATCTTGAAAACAGGAAAAAACCACCTAATAAAAGAAAGCAGAAGCCCATATTATGGTCTATCTATACAATGATACTATGAAGAATTAAAAGCAGTCCAAACTATAATTTCAGATGAAAACATCAAGGTGATATAATAACAATCATTATTAACTTTAAAATATACACACATATATAGATCTAAATCTGTATCTGTACAAACACACACACACAATAGAAATCTATTTCCTTACCTATATATACATATACACACACATATATGTCTAATCCTTACATATAATATACATAGACATTCATATTTATACATATACATGTGCAATATATATTTTTAAAGTTAATAATGGTATTTCTAGTAAGCGATACTGAGAAAGTCGGGGGCATGAAGAAAAAACTTGTTTTTTTCCACTGTGCATTCTTTTATGGGTTTAGTTTTCAATATATTTGCAAATATGCCTTTTTATAAAATTTTTTTGTTGATCAATGGCAGAGAGTAGGCAAAATAATAAAGATGACAAAATTTCATTTGCTTAGTTTGAGGATCTGAAGGGGGCTTAGTAAAATCACATTTTGTAATAAAAAATAAGATTGAAAGTAAAAAGAAGGAAGCAAGGAAGATGAAGTGGGCAGGGAAGAGGAGCTCAGAGAAGGAAGGAAGGATGGGACAAGGCTGTGACGTCCCATGACTAAATGTGTAAAGCATGTGTGTAATCTGACACAAATATAATCAATTCCTCTACAGAAACATAACAGACTCAGTCATTCTCCTTAACAGTATACAGGTATGAAATGACAACCCACTCCAGTACTCTTGCTTGGAAAATTCCACGGACAGAGGAGCCTGCAAAGAGTCAGACGCAAGCGAGACTGGCACACGTGCATGCAGGTATCAAGAAGATCAGTTTTGCAACAACTATTCTTGTAGTCAGGGGATTAGCACCATGAATTGTGTAGTCATGGAGACCAAGAAGTTACTAATAATTTTGTAATACGTTTTCCCTTTTTTCTCTCCCTCTTCTAAAATCTTTAAATCCATTAGCATAGTAACATGGGTTTAATCCCAACACAATGGAGAAATCTGAAATTGCAGCATGAAAGGTGATTTAATACTGCCTTCTGAGCAGAGGATTTGGTCTTGATTAAAACCTAGTGATTTAGGATTAAAGTTACAGGATTGTTGTTAATAGAGTTTTAGAACAAATAAATGTTCAAGATGAAATGTTTTAAAACGTTATACTCGACCACCATCTAGAAGACTGACCCTTGTATCTATCACCAATAAAGAGAAAATCTGGTGACCCAATGGCTAAGACTCTGCACTCCCCCAGTGCTGTGTGCCCAGTTTCAATCCCTGGTCAGGGAACTAGATCCCATGTGCCACAACTAAGACTTGCTGCAGCCAAATAATAAATATTTAAAGAGAGAAAGAGAGGGAAAAAAGTCCCTAGAGCTCCCCTAAAGTAACTGTCTTCTTCAAAGAAAATTTGAGGACAATTTCACTTGATAGTAACAACAATCCAGAATGTATCAGACTGTTTCCATAAAGATTCTTACACCATATGAAATTCTTACCATGTTTGCTCATCTGAGTTTAACATTTCTTACAAAAAAGATTAACATTTGATACAACTGTGATAAAATCACTTTTAGATAAGCTGAAAACCCCACAAAAGACAAAAGAAATCCATATAAATAACATATCTACTTAAAGCACCATCAATTCAGTTCAGTTGCTCAGTCAGGTCCCACTCTTTGCAACCCCATGGACTGCAGCATGCCAGGATTCCCGGAGATTGCTCAAACTCATGTCCATCAAGTCAGCGATGCCATCCAACCGTCTTATCCTCTGTCATCACCTTCTCCTTCTGCCTCAATCTTTCCCAGAATCAGGATCTTTTCCAATGAGTCAGTTCTTCGCATCTGATGGCCAAAGTATTGGAGTTTCAGCTTCAGAATCAGTCCTTCCAATGACTATTTCTTTAGGATTGACTGATTTGATCTCCTTGCAGTCCAAGGGACTCTCAATAGTCTACTCCAACACCACACTTCAAAGGCATCTGTCCTTCGGCACTCAGCTTTATTTATAGTCCAACTCTTACATCCTGGGGAAAAAAAGCACCATACTGGAAAATCAGTCAGTCAGTTCAGTTGCTCATTC